>PVLC010006794.1:0-67137 GCA_004027655.1 Graphiurus murinus
TTCCTTCCTTCCTTCCTTCCTTCCTTCTTCCTTTCTTCCTTTTTTTGTACTGGAGACTGAACCCAGGGGCATTCTACCTCTGAGCTATACCCCCAACCCTATTTTATTCTTTATACTGTAACCAGTTCTCTCTAAGTTGCGGAGGGTCTCACAAGTTGCTGAGGCTGGCTGTGAACCTGCGATCCTCCTGTCTCAGCCTCCCGAGTACTGGGGTTACAAGCGTGAAGCACCATGCTGGGCTCATCTCCCTCTTTCAAGGCTAGCTCATTAGCACAATCATTCCGTCTGCAGCCTTGATTCCACGTGGCTCATTGGCACGGAGCCTTGCCTTGCATTCCACAGGCCGCAGAGGTTAGAATGCGGATGTATCTTGGGGCGGGGGGCACTGTTCCGCTGACCACACTCATTCTTGGCATTTCTGGTAGACGCTGAGTCAGAGAGGTAAGAAGTGCCTGTCCAGGCCACGCACCACCACGTACCCCAACGCTCACACCATCGAAGGTTAAGTAAGCTTCTGCTGCAAGTGGGCCAGGTGACTGCTGGGGAGAGAGCGGAGGGCACCTGTTGTGATGGGCATGGGCTCCAGGAGCAGCTGGCTGGCCTCCACCTCATGCTCCCCCTCCTCCAAGCGCCATGGCCCCCTTGGCAGTCACTCTGCTGTGTGCGGGTTTCACAGGAACATCTGCAAAGCCCTTGGGCTGGGGTCCACGTGGAGCCGGTACAGCCCTGGGGTCTGCCACCTACGTGCACACCCAGCCGCCCAGGTGACTCGCTGGAGTCGAGGTTGCTGTCGGTCCTTCCATCTGCCCCTCTTCTGGTCACATGGTCCTGACCCCCGTCCTTGGCTGGGGCCCCAGGACTTGTTCTGAAGGTGAGCTGTCCACCTCATGCCGGGTGTTGGCTGCCTTGGGAGATGATGCATTCCTCCAACTTGGTCCCTTACACACACATGCAAACATACACACACACACACACACACACACACACACACACACACACACACACATGCTGGGCTTTCTCTAGGAACAGGGAGGAGGCACATGGATGTTCCTTGTGATGAGTGTCTCAGGCTTCAGGCACCAGTGGCCCCAGGTGGGAACAGAGGAAAGAGAAGTGGTCCAGTTCAGAGGAGAAGGCCTGCATGGGCCTGGGAGGGGGCAGTCCAGGGGAAGGAAGTGCTGTGCAGGGGAAGGGTGGACTGTGCAGGGGAGCGGAGGGCTGTGTTGGGGAGGGGAGGGCTGTCCAGGAGAAGGGAGAACTGGACAGAGGAGGGCTGGACTGTTCAGGAGAGGGGGCTGCACTGGAGTGACTGGAGGGGACTTTGAGGTCCCCATCCACATGGGCTGGAAGGTTTCTCCTGCAGGGTCGGCGGACATTCAGGTCCCAAGGGCCAGGATGGACCATCTGCAACTCCCTTTGGCCACAGGGTAAACCCCCAAGTTACTTTTACCAGAGAGCCCTGCCTCAGAAAGTTCCAGAACAGCCCAAGGCCTAGAATTGGTCACCGTGACCCAGGCCACTGACGGTGTTTGGAGAAAGCCCTGGGTGAGGTGGCGGGACGGGCTGAGCTGTCTTAAATGATCTGGTGAGTGATCATGCGGGCAAAAGTCTTCCCTGGGGCAGTTCAAATGGAGACTCAGGGCTTCCGCTGTTTCTCACGCCAGACCCAAGAGCATGTCCCATGTGATTCTGACTCAAGAGCTTTGCCCCATGAGGGAGGAGGGTTCACACATTCTCTTGGTTACACAGAGGAGAACGGCTCTCTGGTTAGCAAAAATGGATGTGTTAGCAAAATGGATGTTGGGTTATTAGCAGAACCTCTGCGGCTGGCCGATGGGTCTCTGGGTAAGGCGTCATCCCAGATTCCCTGCAGACCCGGCCCAGGGGATCCCTGCAGCCTGGGTTCCTTCTGATGGGCAGAGCTGGTCGCAGACCTGACATCCCACCATGCTCCTGGGCCTCTGGAAACTGTGGCTGCCTTCACGCAGGGCCTGATTCTCCGGGACCCCCAGGGTGGGGCTGGGGACATCCTGCTGGCCGCCAAGGGCACCCTCCCACACTCTGGCTTCCAACCAGGGACCTTGGTCTCCATCTAACTGGAGGGGTAGGGCGCTCCAAGCCTCAGGGGGACCCCGAGCATGTGTTCATTTGCCTGTGGTTCCTCCCAGCTGGGCTGCCTCTGATGGACCTACAGACTGACAGACTGACAGACCGACAGACCGACAGACCGACAGACCGGGCCTCCTCTTGTGCTGGAGAGGGAGGGATTGAGGAAAGCTCAAGTTCCCTGAACACGAGGTACATGAAACACCTCAGCCCATCTTATCTGAATGTCAGCAAAACAGGAGGAGTCGACATGTGAGCCATTTTTTATTCCATTTCAAAGCCTTCTTCTTAAAAGTGACTTCTGATAACTGTCATTCAAAGAAAATAGGCACCGTGTGAAAAAAAAAACCCTGAATTTTCATAATTTAAAAATTACTCGATTCCCTCTGCTCTGCCGCTTGTAAAATAAAAAAATAAAATAAATGAATAAAACCGAGATGCTCCTTTTCTACTCAGAGCTGGGTGTGATCTTTGGATTCACATCACTGACATCCCTGCCCGTCTTCATGCTTAATATATACAGCGACTGACTCTCTGTGTAGTGGCGTCAACAACAGATGCAAAGAAAAGACTTTGCAAGTCCAAAGATCTCACTGAATTGCAGTGGGAGCAATTACTTACCAGTCTTAATTCAGTGGTGCTGTTTCTCGTGCTTTGCGTATGACATCTCTCTCTCTCTCTCTCTCTCTCTCTCTCTCTCTCTCTCTCTCTGTTCTCCAGGGCTCCTCAAGCCATAAATCATGGTTCAGATCTGTCTCTGTGGAGCAGCAGCCAAGGCCCCTCAGAAATCCCCCGAGAACCCAGCCTGCCTCTGGTCTCAGACTCACTTGCTTATTTCCACCGTCCTTCTACCTCCGCCAGTGGCACCCCCTCTGCACCCTACCTTGGGGCCGCTCCTGCCAAAGGGAAGATCAGCCAGATGGTGTCCAGGGAGCGCTGTCTGCTGAGAGCCTCAGGGTATGCAGCGCTGGAGTGAGCGTCCCCCTTGGAGTCTACGTAGAGACCTGGATTTCACTAGCACCAAGGGCCTTTGTAATATTGATGTTTACTTTGTGCATTTTAAAGCAATGTTCTGCCCAAGGGCTAGGAGCTTCCCCAGGCTGCTGGAGAGCTCTGGAGAGCTCTATTGGAACAACAGAAGCTGAGAAGTTTCAGAAGCGGGAAAGAAAGGGAGAGGGGTTGGAAGACACTCTGCGTGTCCCAGGACTGCCGGCTCCGCGGAGTGGTCCTGACTTGTTCTCTGTGCCCCAAGCACTCACTCCCCTTTGCAGTTCTGCAGCCCCTCGGAGCGCCTGCTCAGGTGTGCACAATTCAATCCCAACTGGGGGAGAATATGCCATCTTGGGGAGAGCGGAGTGCTGTCTTTGTCTTGGATGTTGGGTCTATTTCCAACCTTCCGGCTGAGGGAAGGGCAGGTTAAGTGCAGGAGAATTCATTTCAAAGTACAGAGCTAGATGCGTGTGTACGTGAGCATATGTGTGTCTTAGTGTCTGTGTGTATGAGAGTATATGCATGTGTATATGTGTGAGTCTGTGTATGTGAGTGTGTTTGTGTGTATATGACTGTGTGTATGAGAGTGTATGTATATGTGTGAGTCTGTGTGTATTGGAGTGTGTCTGTGTGTATATGACTGTGTATATGAGAGTGTGTATGTATATGTGTGAGTCTGTGTATATGAGTGAGTCTGTGTGTGACAGTGTGTATGTATATTGTGAGTGTGTGTACGTGAGTGGTGTCTGTGTATATATGAGTGTCTGTGTGCATATGTGTATGTAACTGAGTCTGTGTGTGTATATGAGTGTCTGTGTATGACAATGTGTGTGTATATGCGTGTGAGTGGTGTTTGTGGTTATAAGTGTGTATGTATGTAATTGTGTGTGAGTGTGGGTGTGTGTGTATGTGAGTGTGTACGTATGTGATTGTGTGTGTGTATGTGAGCACGTGTGCATGAGAATGTGTGCACATGTTTGCACATACGCGTGCACGTGCCTGTGTGTCTGGGGTTGTGTATGTGTGTCCCTTTGTGAACATGCACGTGCCCTCGTGTGTACATCCTGGGGGCAGTCTGTTTGTGGAGCAAAAGCCGCAGGCAGGTGGGGAGCAGGAGCGAGAGGTGAGGTCTGAAGCTGGCCAGACGGCCCCGGGCTGGGGTGATTAGGGACCCTGCTGGGAAGGGCAGGCCCTGTGGGTTGCACGCATGCAGTGTGGGCCGGGCTTGGAGGCATGGGAAAAGTGGAGACGAGTGGGCTGGGCAGGAGAAGGGAATGGCTGATGCTCAGGACTGTCGGCGTTTCAGGTGAGGGGTGGTGAGGCCTGATGCAGAGGGGCAGGGGAGGGGAGATCTGAAGCCCGAGGCCTGTCTTTAGGAAACCACTCAGTGGCCACCGGGTGCTGCACCATGCTATTGGAGATAGGGAACATCTCAGTCACCTCTGTGGTACTCAGACCCAACACAGAACATGTATGCTCAAACATCTTTAGCAAAAGTGCATCCAAGGGAGCGTGTGTGTGTGTGTGTGTGTGTGTGTGTGTGTGTGCAGAGCTGGATAATGCACTCACTTGGGCTCTACTGGTGCATGCTGGGGATCCAGGTCCCGGGATCAGGATCAGGATCCACCCAGGGGCACGCTTACTGATTCTCCCTTATCTCCCCAGCTCCCTCTGCCTCGTGCCTGCAGCTTTCCAGTCTTACTCTGGTCTATGGACTGTCTTTTCTTCTCCCATTCAAGGCTTCTTAGGGACCTGGAGTTGTTTTACCCAAAGGCTTAAATGTGACAAGATCCATATGTGTGCGTGTATGTATACATGCTTATCTAAATGCTTCAGAAACACATATTTGGAGGGATGGTCAAGTAAAGGGATAAAATTACTGTGTTCTGAATAAGTAAGGAGGCTCCAGCTGGAAAGAAGCAGACTCCTCTCTTCCCATGGAAACCATCTATGAAATTCTGGTGTCATCTCCAAGGCATACCTGGCTGACATGCCCTCAGGCTCTCTGTAGCCCAGATGTGCATAGTCATTTGGTGGTCCTTCGATAGCCACACCGATTTGTTTGTAAATGTTAAGAGTGCCAGGTGATTGGCAGATGAAAATTCCATAATTCTCGTAACAATTCCATAATGGAAGGTTGACTTCCATTCCCCTAGTGTGGGAGGTCTGGAACTTTGCAGTCACTTCTGTAGAGGGGTCCCTAGCCCCATCACGGCTTAGCTAATCCCTGCTCATTTTGAAGAGTGGTCAGAAGGCTGAGCTACGTGTAAGGGTGCTGAGAAAACAGAGGGGAACTGTTAGCAAGTCATCAGAGGGGGAGACAGAGCAGGGTAGAAGGCTGAAGGGAAAGTCTGTGGTGCCTGGGAAGGGCCGAGGTTGTGGAGGGAACGGAGAGGCACCATGGTGCTAGAGCTAAGGAGCTAAGGAGCCATTATCTGCAGATGCAGGGAAGAGCATATGATGGAACGTGAGTCAGCCGTGTACTCTGCCACCCACTGGTGTACTGCACATGAGTCTCTCTTGTCTTCCTTTTTAAAAGAAGGCACCATTTCCTGTAGAGTTGTTTTTCTCTCAGTGACTGCCAATGAGCTACTTGGATGGGTTTCTCAAAGACTTTGCATCTCCCTCTGGAATGTAACACTGGGTTGCTCTTGCAAAGATTTGAACATGTCCTAATTAAGTGTTGCGTCTGCAATGGAGGCTCAAGATACCTTTGGAAGAATAAATCAATGGGAAAGCAAGCAATATGTCAATTAAATAACTGGCATTGACAACTGTGGAAGTTTGGAAACATGTTTACCCAATTCTCTGGCAATCTTTCCCAGGAGAGATGGCATCCACAGCTCCTCTCTTTGAATTTGGGCTCTTTGCTGTCTGGCTAATAGAAGGCAATGGGAATGACTGCCCAGTTCCTCAGCCCAGGTTTTGACTTCCTGCATCCTAGGAGCCCTGCCACCATTGTGTAAGGAAGCTCAAGACACTCCATGAAGAGGGCCACTCAGGGAGGACCCAGTTGTCGCCTCTGTGAGTGCACCATGCTGGAAGTGGACCCTCTGAGCTGTCTCAGCTGTCACTCTGTGGAGCCCAACCTGGCTTCCCTGCTGAGCCCTGTCCAAACTGCACCACGCGAACAAGATAAACAAGTGCTGTTTCTAAGCTACTAAGACTTGGAGTGCTGTGTGATGTGGAAACAAATAACGAGACCAGACATCTGAATAAGAATTATGACACACAAATATGGAGATCATGGTTACTTTGGGATGTCTTGTTGTTGGAGCGGAGGTGGTATGGCTTTAGTGGTCAGAAGCAGTTCAAGGTTACAACCTCAAGGTCCTTATCTACTAAGAGAACAAGACCTCATTCTTAAGATGCATGGATTAGATTAGGAATGCCAGGTGGCGGCAGGGGCTTGGCACAAGGCTTTCGGGCATGGCTGAATTTTCTTCTTTCTCCCCTAGTTCCACCCTTAAGAGGTCAATAGATTTATTGCTTCTTCCAAAAGTGACTGAAATACTTAAGAACTTAGCAAGAACCACGGTCTCAGGTGACAGGAAATGGGGACCTAGCATTGGGGGAGAAACAACCTTTCATAAGGTTTTGATGAAAAAGAAAAAATTTGCATGCACCACCTTTCAATAAAAGGGAAAAAAATGTTTTAACAAAAGTGATCTGGAGACAGAATTAAAGAAATCTTTTCCCAAGCTGAATGAATTTGGCAACAGAACAGATCTTATGACGAAATGCAGGTTGCTAGTCACTTGTTTTTCAACATTTTCCATCTGATAAGCGCTCTATAAGAAGGAACCTTGGAGCCAGGCGTGGTGGCACACACTTGTAATCCCAATACTTGGGAGGCTGGGACAGGAGGATTGCAGCTTCACTGCCAACCTCAGCTACTTAGTGAGGTCCTCTGCAACTTAGCGAGACCCTGCTTCAAAATAAAGAATAAAAAATAGGGCTGGGGGTGTAGCTCAGAGGTAGAGTGTCCTGGATTCAATCCCTGGTACCGCAAAAAAAAAAAAAAAAAAAAAAAAAAAAAAAAAAAAAAAAAAAAAAAAAAAAAAAAAAAAAAAAAAGAGGAAGGAACCTTAGCCTTGGTGACAGGATACCGTGGCCACCTGCCCCCTGCACTGGTCACTGGAAAAAGCATTGTGTAGCCACCAGCATTGATATCTGAATCCTAAGTAAGCTGGGCCCTATCAAGCTGTGACGCAAACCTTATATATCTGTGACCTCAGTGTCAAAGCCCTGCCGTGCCTGCGGGGGAGGGGAGCAGCCAGGTCAGTAGCCAGCTGCCTTATGTGACAAATCTTGCAGGTTTCCTCAGCAAGCTGGACAGTCTGATCTTCTGCCAGCAGAAAGGAAGAAAGGAGAGATAGGCGATCCCTGCTGCCATCCACACCCCTCTTCCTGTCTGTCTTCATCGGCCAGGGGCAAGGTGGTCAAGATGGTCCTGGCTTGGTGTATTATGGCAGAATTACATCCTGGGAGGCAGGTGTGGCTTCC
Organism: Graphiurus murinus; assembly: GCA_004027655.1. Taxonomy (NCBI): domain Eukaryota; kingdom Metazoa; phylum Chordata; class Mammalia; order Rodentia; family Gliridae; genus Graphiurus; species Graphiurus murinus. The sequence goes on from PVLC010006794.1 coordinate 7,603, forward strand.
TGCTGTGAACTGTCATAGCTCAGATGTTTTCTGTTTGCATCTTCCTAGAGAAAGGCACTTGGAACACAAAGCACCATTACAATTCTCTCTCCCATAGGAGGGGCTCACATGGGCCTCCTGCTGGTTTCTAACCTCTCTGGTCCTGCTGATGGCACCTGCTCTTGGTGAATTGCCATGTGGGGCTCATGATGAGGTATAGGATGCAAAGGGTATTTTTTTCTATTTGTAAAAGGAGCAGGATAGTCTGAAATAAAACATTCTTGAAGGGCAACCTCAGGAATCCCGGTGCCAGATTCCAAATGGCAGTCACCAGGTGGAAAGGGCCACCTTCTTGTAGACATACTTGTTTGGAAATTCTGAGCTTAATGAGTTTCTCTGCTGCAGGACCTCTCAGAGTTTTAAAAATCCAACGTGAGTCAGTAGCTTTGTGCTGATTCCTATCTTTCTTGTGTCCGTGTGTAGCTACTGAATATCTGCAGCCCACAGAGGTACCTATTCTCATTCATGAATCCAAGGGCTCAGGAATTTATGGATGAATAAGTGTGGTCAGCCAGGGCACAGTGGTGCACACCTGTAATTCCATTACTTAGGAGGCTTGTGCAGGAGAATTGCAGGTTTAAGGCCAGCATTAGAAACTTAGGAGAAGTTTGACAAACTTTTCTGCAAGGATCCAGAGAGCAAATATTTTCAGCTTTGCTAGTCACATGGTCTCTCTTGAGACTGCTCAGCTCTGCTGTTGAGGCTTGAAAGTAGATACAGGGTTTGGTAAATGGGTGGGGGTGCTCGAGCAAAGAAGGTGACTTAACTGAAGGTAATGAGAGAGGGGAAGGGAAACACCCTAACGCATATGATGTACATTCACAAACATATCAAAGTCAATCACTAAACTGAACTTGACAAGGAGGGAGGGGGAGGGAGTGGGGTGAAAATTGGGGAAGGGTTAAACGAGCGATGTGTGCATGTATGCCTCTACCAGCTTGTACCTCACAAAGATATATGATTACAATGCACCACTAAAATAAAAAAAATTAAATTAAAAAGAAGAATGCATCCTAAGTCCCCTCTAAATGCTTGAACATTTACCACATTATCTTCCCTCAGCTAATTCTACCTGTAGAACTTGAATTATACTTTATTTCACCCAAAGAGTTGAGTCTCCTGGCTGGCTAGGCAGAGCCAGTGAGTGGACTTGGGTATGGAGCAGATCGGAGGCAGTTACTGTACCATTCAGAGCTGCCCGTCAATGGGGTAGCCCCTTTAGGGGTCAGTGAGTGAGGGGTGAGTACTTTGTTAATGGGGGATCACCAAGCAGTGACTTCAGGTTACTTTATTCTGAAAATCAGATTCCATCTGATGGGCTCTGAGGGAAATTCCAGTGCCTGCCTTTGAAGTTCCTTCTGATGCAAATTCAAGGTCTCGCCTCTGTCCTTCCTTCTCCATCTGTACCATCTTCTGTATCCCTCCCAGGCTGCTGCAGCTAGCAGGGCCCAGTGTTGGCTTGCCTTAGCCAATTCCCTCTGTGCAGTTCAAATAGGAACAGACGTCTGCTGGAAAAAATGCACCGAAGCCGGGAACATGACATTGAGTTATTGAATTGTTTTGATGGACTCCAGAGTCTAATATAGTCACATATGGCAGCTAGAGCTTCAGTTTGGCCTGGCTCTTTATTAGCTTTGGAGTGAGTGGCAGCAGAATTCCTTCCTGAAATGGGGACTGGTTCTCTGCTCCAGAGCCCTGCCATTATCCAGGTCCCCAGCAGATATTACATGCAAGGCTGGGTGGAGCCACCCTGGGCACAGACCTCTTCTTTTGTCCTCTCCTGCTGACCCTGCAGATCTCCTGCTTGTGCTGCAATTGCCTTTTAAGCATATCTATGCATCCCAGGTTGTGAGCATCAACAAATCAGATCCCAAGGGTAGCGGTTGTCTCCAGAGCAGTATAAGGAACCATGGCGATCTGAGTTTGCACCTTACTTAAAAGCGCACAAGTCAGCCTGTTGGTTTCACAGATGCTGGTGGAAGACACAGTACTCATGGCTCAGAGACAAGTCGTTTATTAAACAGCACAGCCACTCTAGTCCCAGGAGCATGTGAATTTACACTTCAACTAACTTAAAGAATTTTAACATATAAAAAATGAGGTGATTTTTACTCCAAGTCATATCTGTAATACTGACATGATTTTGAAATTCATTATTCAAATATTAAGGATGAATCTAAGTGACATGCCTTGTCCACATTCCTGGCATTTTACACTATTTAGATAAGAAGGCACCCATGTGTCACGTGACTGTGAAGTATCCTCAAGTCAGATCCAGCAAGGACACTGGAAAAGCCATTTATTTGGCCACGTTTCGTCTAAATGCCAACAGGAGCCAACCAGTAGATTTTGGCCAAACATCATGTTTTCTTAGTTTATTGAGGACTAGTTCAAGTTCTCCTGCAGCCTTTCCACTGTACAAAGCTGGGTATCGTGGCCACATTTCTATTGCAGATCACATGTTTTCATGTGTTTTAAGTTACTCAGTGTTTTCACTGGCTGCTCTTTCTCACTTTAATAATAAACAACTATTATTTCAGCCTCATCCTTACTATTATATTTTTCCATAATTTTTGTTAATGCTTCAATGTATAGTGTTGCTATTTGAATATTTTTTTTTTTATTTTTTTCTGCGATACTGGGGATTGAACCCAGGGGCATTCTACCTCTGAGCTACATCCACAGCCTTATTTTTTAATCTTTATTTTGAAACAGGGTCCCACTAAGTTGAGGGCCTCACTAAGTAGCTGAGGCTGGCTGCAAACCCAGATCCTCCCATCTCAGCCTCCCAACCAAATACTGAGATTACAAGTGTGTGCCACCACACCTGGCTGAATGTTTTTCCTTAAAACCCAATACCTTAACATAAACACACACACACACACACACACACACACACACACACACACACTCTTAATATAACATCCCACGTCCCTATAACATAAATTGCACTAATGTTCTCTTATATGAAGACCCAGATCCTGAGATATGTCCTTATAGTCACAACTCATTTGCTCATTTACTGCATGCTTCTTGTGAAATTGTGCTATTAAATTTTGTTTCTGGTCTCCCCCAAACATCCCCTGGAGCAAGGCACAAAGAGTGTCATGGGAGGTGAGCCTGGGGAAGCAGTGTGAGTGAGTGGAATGTGATTCTTGGAGGAGGGACAGGTCAGTAAGTGTTTCCTTCCTGTGAGGGTTACCACTGAGGAAGACTGGGTGTCAGCCCTCTAGAGACCTGAGAACCATGTTTCTTTCAGAATGGTTTCTCTGAGGGACAGGGATTTGGGAGGCATTTACACGCAGACTACCACCTCCCAAAGGAGGAATCTTGTCCTGGGAGCATTGGTATTCCCCTTTCAAGTTGCGTCTGCCTGCAGCTCAGCAGCCTTATGTGACTTTGTGATGTAGAAGGGCATGTGCCTCCTGTCTGACAGGACATTCGTCCTCTATTTCACGTTCCAATTATTCACACTGTTTCCCTGGATCACTGCCCAAGGAAGCTACTTGTCCCTCGCCCCAGGTGTGCTGTGGGGAGCCAAAATTTAACAGCACAATTTCACAATAGACATGAAACAAATGAATAAATGAGCTATTATTGTAAGGGCATATTTGGAGAGATGGGTCTGATTGCACGGAGCTGTCCACCATTGTGGTGCTGAAGTTGTGTGACCCTGGAGAATATGGTGGAATATCTATCTTTTTTTTTTTTTTTTTTTTTTTGCGATACTGGGGATTGAACTCAGGGTCATTCTACCTCCGAGCTACACCCCCAGCCCTACTTTTTATTCTTTATTTTGAAACCGAGTCTCACTAAGTTGCGGAGTGCCTCACTAGGTAGCTGAGGCTGGCCGCGAACCCGGATCCTCCGGTCTCAGCCTCCCGAATGCTGGGATTACAAGTGTGTGCCAACATGCCCGGCTTTGGAATATCTATCTTAAGGGTCTACCACACAAGTGCAATGAAACTACTGAGCTATTTTAGGTACATAAAATATAGTTTGTAATATAATGAAAAGTCTTGTGAGGGCATAGGCTTTTGTCTGTTTTGTTTATGGATATATCTCTAGAGTCTGATACACAGTAGAAGACAACAGGCTTTTGTGAAATGAATACATATAACATTAGGTGTATGGGCTCATACTATTCTCTCACAAAGTAAATGATAAGTGGTTTTAATATGTTGGCAACAAAGAGTCTACTTCAGTAGTTTGTTCCTCTCCAATTCTATCTCATCTGGCTTCTTTACTCCTCAAAAATGAGAATGGCTGGGAAAGGTGGGTCACAGGTTCTTGTGCACACCTAAGAGCTACTATTATAAACCATTCCCACTAGCAGGACTAGTGCTGAGCTCCAAGAAGACTGGTTTTGGTCAAGGTTGGCAATCTTGGGGCCTGAGGCAGTGAGGTACAGAACAAGAGGGTTTCCCTGGAAAGGCATAACAAAGAAAAGGGGAAATCACTTTCTTTGTACTTGAACGGCAAAGGTTTGGATGTTCACGTTGCCATTTAATTTTTACAACACAATTTTGTGATAAACAGCATCCATAAAGTTTAATCAGCATATGAACTGGAGTGGCTTTGCCTTGTTTTTAATCTTCACTGCTCTTTCTCCCTGGAGTTGCAGATGGAAATTATTCAGTGCTCTGGCCAGTGGCATATAAACACATCCTTCTCCGAGAAAAGGTTCCGTAGAAGCTTAAAGGAGTTTATTAAATTAGTATGTGGGATGCGATTTCATCCAAGCAATAAAAGCTGCAGCTGCTTTTAAAGAAATGAAGTTATATTGTAAATGATTTCTCTGTCATCTGTGAGAATAATGCTAGGCACAGGCTCCATCTTCCTCTCTGCCCATGCAGGTACTCTGCTCCAGAGATGCATGGCTCTTGCAGGGCCTTCTTCAAGAAGGAAATCAGTCAGGAGACAAATGAGCTTTCTTACTGCCCATGCTGGCTCCTCACTAGCAGAGGTTGGGAGTCATGGGTTTCATTACAGCAGTGCATTAAGGGCCAAGGAGAAAAAAAATCCAATTTGCTATTGCCTCAGTGACTCTGTGTTTTAATCAAATGGATAAGAAAGAATCATTAGCTGATGTTCAGACTGATTAAAACTTCAGTGAGGAGGAAAAGAAATGAGATTGTGGTGTGCAATGGAAGGTCGCTTGCTGGCTGGCCATCCTAAGTCTGTAGTTTCACACTGTTGACTGTTCCCAAGATGTTTACCTAGAAGTCCCTGCAGATGTGGATAGCAAGGAGTGGGTGGCCTGGTCCCCATTCCAGCATTTGGGGGTGCCCACCCTTCCTGAGTGGTCCATCAGGTGAATAATGTAAATCTCCTGTATGCTGATAAAAATTTCTTTTCCCTGCACCCTTGACTCTTTGTTTAAAAATCACAGGAAGTTTAATGTGCAACCACAGTGATGATTATCTAGACAGGTATGGATCATGGAAGGCAGGAAAAGGTAGGAAATGGATTTGGAGGCACTCTGTTGGCGATGAAGTGCTACTCCAAGTTAGAGCACCTGATATGCTTCTTTTCATTATTCCCATCCCTATCATTACCATGATTACTGCCAATGCTACTGGGTAGTTTCAGATTACATGAACTTTTTCACATGGCTTGTCTTCTTGATGAGCAGAGACCCATAGGGGGAAGTTAGGTAATGGAGACCTTTTCCAGGACAGATTTTCTTTCTGGATTTACAGGCAGCTGGTTTTGGTAGCCTCAGGACACCATGAGAGATTGTCTGACTCCACAGGAATAAGGGATCCTGGGCATGAAGCATCTGTCAGAAGCAAGGCTGAGCTGGTAAGAAGCCCTCATTCATCCAGAGTCCATTTAATCATGCCGTCCTTCTCCATCCCAGCAGTAGAGGATGCCTCCTCCTCTGTGTCTGGAATTGTTCTTTCTGGTGCCTGGATTCCCCATCTTCTAGGAGATGAGGAGGAGGTGAACTCACTCCTGTTACTGTAGCAGTATGGTAAGAAGCCCAGGAGCTGGGAAGATGGACTCTGCCCATAGGGAGTGCTTTGATGTAGTGGATGGCGTTGATGTTGATTGATTGACTAGAAGTAGTCTCTCACATGAATGACAACGGAGTCAACGTGGCAGCTGGGCAGGCCGGGGAGGAGAGAGAAGTTTCTATTCCTCCCGTCCTTCCAGTAGCATCTTGCTTTTATTCAGGATCATAACCAAAGCATTATATGAAATTATTAATCACAGGAAATAACAAAGCAGTCATGGAGTGAGTCAGGGAATAATACCAAGATAGTCACAGATGAATCAGGGAAGGAAAGGGTAAGCAAGAAAATTGTCAGGATTTTTCCTTGTGGGTCGGGGTCCCTGGTTATTGGTCCCATTTGGTCCTTGGAAGCTTGTCCGTGTGCAAACAATTCCCTCTTGGGTGGGCAGTTTGTGCCCCTCCCAAACTGGTCTGAGGTGACCTCAAAGCGGATGATAACAAAGCTCCCGACACCCCGAGGCCCTTGTGAAGACTGCAAAGTGGGGACTGACCAATGGAGACTTAGGAAGAGCAGATAATCTTCATAGAACAGCAGAAAATGCATGTTAAAGATGAGAAGCAGTTTGTGGAAAGAGTAGACAATTAATCATGTAAAATAGAACCAAGATATACAATAGCCACACAAAATGCAAATCAGACCCTGGGACCAACATCAGTAGGAAAACGAAGATGAGCACTTACTGGATATAGTGTCTCTCACACTTTCTGCAGTTGAACAGGGAAGCTGGGCTTAGCACTCTCTGGTGGCCCCATGGAAAGAGATATAGGTGGATGGCAGGTGTTCACTCTTTGGGGAGTGGAGACCTGCTCAGCTTAGCAATATGATTAGACAAAAGCCACAAGGACATTTTTGCTTGCCTGACATATCAGAAGTCTGTGAAATTATCCCTAAGCCATCCTCACTCTCCCTGAGTCTTCATCCTTCTTGGTTAGGAGTTTTTAGTTTATACCTGACTCTGGGGTTGAGATTTCTCAATGGTTTGGTGATCACTTACGAGGTAAAGGGACATATGTTAGTCGGTGTTTTCATCATTGTGACCAAAATGCCTGGGCAGAACAATTTAAAAGAGGAAGGTTTATTTTGGCTCTGGTTCAGAGGACTCAGTTCATGGTGGCTACCTCCAAGGTAGCGGTATCTTGGTGGAAGGGCGTGGAGAGGAAGTCTGCTCAGCTCACAGTGGTTAAGGAGCAGAGAGAAGAGGAACCCTCCCGGGGTACCCCCTCGGTGATCTCCTTCCTGCAGCCAGACCCCACTTCCCAGTAGTCCCTCAGGCTATCCATGGGTTAATCCACTGTTAAGCTCAGAGGCTCTTCCTGGAGCCCCACCACCGAGGACTTTGGGGGACGTTGCAGATCCAAGCCAGTACAGAGTGCTTCTTGTTGGAGCCTGGAATCTGAAGGTGGTTGAGCTGGGTGATTAGTGGGTCAGGTGTGACGTCCATTTCACAATGGAGATGGGATGCTCTTGCCACTGGGCTGAGGGGAGGCTGCACAACTTGTTAGGACCTTTGGCGGGCATGGCCAGCTCCTCTCCAGGAGGGCGGCTGGCTCCCTCTGCTGTCTTCCTCCTCCCTTCTGAGTAGTGAGCTGGGCTCCTTCAGGTATTCCAACACCGGGCGCCCTGCCCAAGACCTTCTCTCTTCTTCTGATTCTGACCGCTCTGCTCTGTTCTGACATTGCAAAGTAGATGGTGTTGCCTTCCAGGGGTCTTCTCTTTCTACATTACTGGGGGGCCCTTCAAGCTAAAATGAAGGTCTCCCCATAAGTATGCCCAGTCCTGGGGTCGCAGTGAAGACTGAGTGTGCGTAACTGAGTGTGTACTTCCGTGAGTGTGGTGGTACATCTGCAGATTTCCTTCCTATGAGGACACCATCGTCATTTGAAGTCCTCTCTTGGCACTGCTGGAAAGTAATTGCGATTGTGGGCGCCCTGTACTTGTCAGGCACTTGGCTCCCAAGACATCACAGAAGCTGAAGAGCCAGATGCTGGAACACGAAGCCAGGGATGGGGGCTTCTCACCAGTCCTGGCTGGGACAGGCAGCTGAGGCATCCGCATCCGGAAGGTACTAGAGTGGCCATCAGAATTAGCCTGGAGAAATATGACCTAGAGTCCAGGCTTCACAAATCTGCTCAACTGTTGGCTGTCCACGATTAAAAAAAATAAAACATTTTATTCAAAGTGAACAATTGTATGTTTTCTCTCAGAGGTGGAAGCTAGTGAGAATCTGGGCAACAAAAAAGACGAGGGGAGATACCGGTGGAATAGTAAAGGGGATTTGGGGAGGAAGGAGGGGGGAGAAAGAGGAGACTCCATGAAGGAAACAGTTCAAACAGTCTTCTGTGTATGTGTGAAGCTCTCAATACCAATTTCAATCTTATGAACGGGAAGGGGGAGGAGCAGGGCGGGATCTGCAGGGAAGCTCACTGGGTGTCTGTTCGCAAGTGTGTTTCTTTCACACGAAACCTCGGCATGATGAATGCTTACAATACACCAATAAAAGTGTATTAGAATAAGTCATTTACTTTTCTCTATGATAGTCCTCTGTTTAGAAGACCAGGAAACCCAAGTTTAAGGGGATATATTTCTACCCCCGCTGGACACTTCCACAAAACTATTTTTATTTTTGGTTAAAACAAGAAATGGTCTCCTCTTTCTCCTCCTTCCCGTCCTCCTCCTCCTCCTCCCCTTCCTTCTCCTCATCCTCCCCTTTCTCCTCCTCTTCCTCTTCATTCCCTTCCTCTTTCTCCTCTTCTTCCTCCTCCTCCTCGTCCCTTTCCTCCTTCTCCTCTTCCTTTTCTTCTTCCTCCTCCTCCTCCCCTTCCTCCTCTTCCCCTTCCTCCTCCTCCCCTTCCTCCTCTTCCCCTTCCTCCTCCTCGCCTTCCTCCTCCTCCTCCTCCCCTTCCTCCTCCTCCCCTTCCTCTTCTCCTTCTCCTTCCCCTTCCTCCTCCTCTTCCTCTGCATCCCCTTCCTCCTTCTCCTCTTCCCCTCTCCTGCACAGCTGCTCTGCTTACCTGCCATAAGGAAGGAGTCTGCTCCATATACTCTGGGATGTGCTTGCAGTGTGGTCTCAGTTGACATCACTGCCCCTCATTGCTGTGTCTTGTGGAGATGCCATAGGTGATTTCGACCAGAGCATCTGTGTCCATAAGTGAAATGGCTCTTCATCTTCCCAGGAGCTTGTTAACAAGCCCAGGTGCAGTGTGCATTGGTGTGTTCTAGGTTTCGGTGTTTCTCTCTGAATAATTTGCAAAGGCCCTATGAACACTTTAATGCTTTTTTCCTATAAACTTTTTTTTCAACTTAGGAAAAATCAGTTTCCTCTCTCCACCCACCCTCCTTATGAAATGAAGCCTGGCGACAGTGCCCTGCTCCCTTGGCAACAGACGGCGGCAGGAGTGGGGGAGCCGCTGGGGGTTGGGGGGCTCACACACTTAACCAGCCCTTTGGCTCTCAAAATCTTAGCAGACATTGTATGTTAATAATAATAGCTTTTGACATATACCAGAAGTTATGAGAAAACACATTTATTTTAATTTTCATTTCTATAGTGGTGATTCATGAAATATTTAAGATCTATAAGATGGCTTATTTGAACAAGGTAATCACACGAATAAAAATCCTTTTTACTCCTTTACTTTTGATGTAAAAGCATTAGTATTTCACAGTAACTGCATTTAGTCTTTAAAGCTTCCCATGCATTCAATCTCTTTCATTAGAGCAGCAAATGCCATTTAGTTTGTGTAGAATTGTAGCAATTAACTTATTTGGCCCAGGAATCCATATCGCCGAGCAGTGGTTACCTAAATATTTAATCACCTGCGATGTTTCCCGCAAGGGAGGACTTCAGATACCTAAGTTGTGGTCCTCTTGTATCCGTACACCGATGATCCCAGAAGGATTTTGGAGTTGTCGGCAGTGTTAATGGTGAAAAATATGTGTTTTATTTGTCTTTGGAATCAGACATCCTGAAATGCAATGTAAAATTTAGGGACTCAAACGTAGAAGTACAACAAACAAAATGTTGTCCGCTAAGCCTGCCTTCTCTCAGCCTGGCTGCCGGAGTCCTTGGGGGTCTCCGCTCCAGTCAGTGGCCTTGGATTTCTCTCTGACCGGCGGCCACTCCGGGGGCACCACGGCCCTTTCCTGTCCTTGGCTCAGCCCTCGGGCCTCCCAGGCTGCCTCTGACTTCTCTGAGACTCAGCAACTGAGACATCCTTACGTACCGGGGCCGCATGCCCCCAACCCTACTGATTCCTGAGAGTCTAATCCATGCCTTCTGCCCGCCTCTCACGAGGCTACAATGCAGTCTGGCTCATTCTCCATGAAGCCCCCATCAAATGGCTATTTTGTATATTCTCTCCTCTCCTGGATATGTACATACATTTACTGTCCAGTGCTTTAAGACACCCATCCTAAACTTTACATGAAGTTGAATTGTGTTCCCCCAGTCTACACATGATCACCAGTGTAACTGCATTTGATGCCAGATCTTTTAAGATAATTAAGGTCAAATGAGATTAGAAGGGCAGCGTTCTAATCTACTGAGATTGGTGGCCTTAGAAAAAAAGCTCTCAATCCCTCTCCATGCTATATGGGGGAGCCATGTGAGGACACAGTAAGAAGGTGGCCAACTGCAGCCAAGCAGAGACCCTCTCCAGAACCTGAATCTGATGCTGCTGCACCCTGGCATGGGGCCTCCAGCCTCCCAAACTGGGAAGGAGGAAATCTCTTGTGGTTGAAGTCACACAACCTGTGATATCTGCTATGGCAGCCCAAGCTAATACACCAGTCACAGTACAATCATGTGTTATTCATTCAACAAGCAAGGACTGACTGTACACATTTAGGGAGAAGTTATTTATTCCCATAATTAGATTTAGAAAGCAACAATAGTGCAGAGATTCAGTCTCTGAATTCTCCATTATTCTTCTTTGCCACAGATTAGTTCAACCTTTAGCCATGACAGAGTCACGGATTGCTCAAAATCACGAGGTCTGTGATGAAGCTGTGAAAATAATTCAAAGGATTTGTTTTTCTAACCCTGGCCCTATTCATCTGATTACATTGAAGCCAATATTTGCTGCAATCCCCGTGGACAAAAATTGTTCATAAACTACAAAGAAATTGCACAGCCATGGAAGAAATCATCTTGTTAAATGGGCCATGCTTCCCCCCTAAGCGATAGAGGACCTGTAAAACACTTTGTTGTGATAAAAGGAAAAAAAAAAAAAAAGGAAAGAAAGAAAGAGTGCAGGGAACCTACAGATAGTGAAGAAACCCTACTACAAACTGGGTTTTCAGGCTGTTAATGTGAAGCCCTCTTCAGCAGAGAGTTTATTTTTTATCAGGGTGCATGATGGTCTGACACTCTTTGCCCTGCCAGAGATCCTTTTAGAAGATGTATCAACTGATAAACAAAGCACCATCAGTGTGCATACGTGAGCCCCAGAAAGAGCCCATCTGAAAGTGAGGGGCTTGGAAATCGCTGGCGACCCATCATCAAGATGTGTCATTCTCTGGAACAGTTTCCTCCCCCTAGGTGTGAGTCCTTACTCTGTATTGATGCACTGGAAACGGGTGCTTATGTAAGTTGTCTTTTTGTGTGATAACTAAGCAAAGGGGGATGCGATTTACTCTGGAATTCTTGAGAAGAAATAGAGCCATCGTGCAACTGCATCATCCAGCAAGGAGCAGGCAGCCCGTGGGGCCTCCACCAAGAGGGGACCTGGCTGCAGGCACGACAGCCAGCACGCCCTGCGCCTGCCTCCTGGGGCTCACATTTGTCTTCCACCCCAGGAGTAGCAGTGCATGGGAAGTAGCCAAACTTCTCTCCCATCAGCGATCCCAGCTCCTTTTACTGCTCTTGTCAGCTGTGATCAATGCCACCATCTGTCACAGGTGCCCTGTGGGTTCCGGGTAACTGAAGGAAGACAGACCCATTTTAGAATATTTTATTTTTGCTTACTGGGACTCTATAAGAGCTGGGGAAATTGTCATCTTTATTTGACTCCAAAGATAACTTTTTGGATCCAGGAAGAGAACCCCCTTGGCATCCTGGAAGTAGAAGTAGCACTTGTCTATGTCCAGGAGAGCTGAGCTTGTTCCTGGACCTGCGCTCTTGATGGTTGCACCAGGAGGCTCTGCATCTTGCAATTTTCTGATGCATGCACTGAGCGTTCAGGATGCACCCAGGCATTTCTGCAAGGACCTAGGTGATCAGCGCAGTCCTGGAAATAGAAGTAGCATTTGCCTAGGCCCAGGAGGGCTGAGCTTGTTCCTGGACCTTCGCTCTTGACCACTGGATGGCTGCATCGGGCGGCTCTGCATCTTGCAATTCTCCAACGAGTGCACTGAGCTTTCAGGATGTAGCCAGGCATTTCTGCAAAGACCTAGATGCTCAGCTCCCAGCTCAGGTCTGGTATGAAGTGGCCATAAAGATATCATTGCCTGGAGAATAAGTAACATTCGGGATGTATTAGTCCATTTGGGCTGCTATAATAAAATACCATAGTCTAGGCAGCTTATATACACAGAAATGGATTTTTCTCAGTTCTGGAGGCTGGAAGTTAAAGGTCAAGGAACCTTTAACTTCCAGTTAAACAAGATTCAGTGTCTGGTGAGGGCTGCTTCCCAGTGGATGGTCATGTTCTTACTCCAACCACGTGGTAGAAAGGGTGATGGCCCCTTTTATAAGGACACTAATCCTGTTATAGGGATGTGGATATTGCCTTGGTTCTGGTCCCCTGGAAGAAAGATTTCATCCAGCGGACAACGAAAGGGTACTCATGAAAAGGTTTATTGGGTAAATTCCACCGGAGGGTTCAGGAGCCGAGTAAAGGGGCGAGAAGGCCAGGAAGAGAGAGGAAGAGAGCTCATTGTTGCATGGTGAGTTCTCACATATTGCCTGGAAATTCCACCTCTTTTTATGTATGATTACTTGGTTTTGGCGCCACAGCTGAGAGCGGCCCTGTGGGGTTGCATCATGCGGGAAACCAAAAGCTGCAGTGTAATAGGCTTGGAGTCTCTGACCACGGTGGGTGGGCGATCCCTGTCTTTCTCTGTGGGAAGGCTTTTCTCTGCCCTGTTGTTCCTACCTACCCAACAATCCTACCAATGAGGGCTCCATTCTTAGGACCTTCCCAAAGGCCCTGCCCCCTAACCACACAAACACTTAGAGAAATCCTAGCAAGGGTTTGTAAAGTGAAGCTAAAATATCACTGGACAGGAGGGAGTGCAGGGTGTCATTCAACAGGAAAGAAAATACAGGAGTCTTGGAGGAAAATAAGTAATGGGAACAACTTACACACACATACACACACTCAACCACGTTGGAATCCAGGACAGGACAGCAATCTAGATGAAGCACATTGGCCAAGATTGGCCTCCTGCTTCTGTGTGGGAGCCCTTGGCGCTGCCCCCTGGGCTGGGGTGTTGGCGGGAAGGTGTAAGGCCTCCATAGCTGAATGGCTCCTTGGCTTGTGGGTGCTCAGCTCTGGGTAGGTGAGGTTTCCTATGCATCCATGATACTTTCATTAACCAGTCTCCCCCAGAGCCCTACAGTACCTCATGGGTGTGCTGAGTCCTTCTGGCCTGTGAACTCTCATCAGGAGGGCTATGGAATCTGGCAGGCATGTGCTCCGGAGCTTGGCAGAGGACAGTGAAGCTTCAGATCCTCCGGGAGTACCTGCCTTCCTCCTCCAGGACCTTACAATTCAGAGCCACTCTTGGTCCCTGAAACCAGTGAAATACAACTCTGTGAACTTCCTGACAAATGCAGAGTAATCAAAACGGGTTTGGAATTTGTGTCGGATTTTCCTTTCCTCCCAAATTATTTCTTGCAGGCAGAAAATGACTTTGTTACCATCTTGGGAGAAAGAACAGATGAAAGTGGCTTGATTAAACCCTTCTGCGAGAGTGGAGAATTTATAGCAATATTGAAGTGGCTGAATTCTTTCTATGAAGGCTGGAGGAATAAAGCAAGAGGTTGTGAAGCTAGAACAATAATAGCATCGTGATGAGGTCACTTCAGATGCTGACTGTGGCCAGGGGTGACTAGCCCTGGCTCGGGTCACAGGATGAAGTCTTCAAGCTCTCCGGGAAAAGCCCACGGTGTATAAATACACAGGAGCTCCTCTTGCTTCTGCCTGGAGTTCTACCACGTGTTTCTACACACATGTCACAATCAGAAGGGAAGAAGGTCGGAGGATTCCAGAGAGTGGGCTCCAGGGTTGCCCACCTGTCCAGTGGCTCTCCATATATGGTCTCCTTTAACTTTAAGAAAGAGGCTGCCCAGTCCATAGAGATCTTCTGGCGAGCCAGGATGTGATGGTGACTGCTGAATCAGGAGGACAGCACTGAGACATTCTTCACGCCATTTTATCAAGCGAAATCCCTACTGGACGCTGAGATGGCCTTAGTACTGACCAGCCAAAGGCTCTGGGGTGGTCTCAATTGTATGTATTCTAAGTAAACAGCTTGTTTTTATTTTATTTTTTGGTAGTGGGGATTGAACTCAGAGGCACTCTACTTCTGAGTTACACCCCAGCCCTTTGTAATTTTTATTTTGAAACAGGGTCTCGCTAAGCACCGAGGGTCTCACTAAATTGTTGAGGTTGGTTTTTAATCTGCAATCCTCCTGCCTCAGGCTCCCATGCATTAGGATTACAGGCATGTGCCACCACACAGCTTGATGTTTTGATGTATGCATAAATGGCAAAACGACCCCATGAAGGAGATCACTAACATTTCCAACCTCTCCATCACCTCCTTCCTTCCTCCCTCCTTTTTCTTTCTTTCTTTCATTTTTTTTTTCTTTTGACCTACCTCCTGGCCTTGAAAAAGAGGGAAAACCTGCATTTGTGATAATATGGTGAAGCTAGAGGATCCGTGCTGAGACAGGAGACCCAAGACCTTCCTTGTGTGTGGCTTGGAAGTGACCCCATCCCCCCCTGAGTGTAGACCTTGGCCCTGCCATCCATCATGCGCCCCCTCTTCTGGGGCTGCCACCGACTTTCCCCAGGCACAGTGGATGATGGTGACAGGTCTGGGTTGCTCCAGCACCTCCGCCAGGCCCCCAGGTCTGTCTTCTGCTAGCCAGGGGATGCTCTGGACGTCCCTGCTCTTCATAGTGGATGCAGCTCCACCCAGCCCTCCCAGTGCCTCTGTTCTGCTCACATGGTCCCAGCCGGTGTCAGAGCATGAGTTTTCCCCATCCATGATGTCCCTTTGCAGCTAGAGCGTTGACCCTGAGAACAGCCCTGGTGCAGGGCCTGGACAAAGTCACCTAGTGAGAGCACTAAGTTACAACTCAGAAGGTTGCTTAGTAAGCACAAAACTAGAGTAGGGAGAACTGGGAACCTTGAGGGACATTTCCAATGTGCTGCAGTAGCAGAAACCAGTGTCCTTTTCAACTCTGGGGCTATTTCTAGAAAAAGGCTGGGGAGGAGGAGACATCTAAAATTGGGGCATCTGTCCTCGCAGGCAGCACTGGAAGAACAGAGACACTCTCCTCTCCCCCTTCCTGGAAAATATTCCTCTCATTCGCCAAAGCCTCAGCACTGCACACCCCTGGCTTCAAGACCGTGTTGGTCTTTTGTTTGTTTAATATTGTTGGCCTGGCCTGCTTCTTAATTAGCCTGGAAGTATCACCTCCATCTCACCAGCCATGTCTTTACAGATCTTATCCTCAGAAGGGCTGCTGTGGGAAGATTTTTGCTGATGAGTGATTCTAACCCCTAGTGGTGAGTCCCAAGTTTCCTGCTGGGGAGTCACATGGGCTGGTCCATGTCTCTGGGCTGGATGGGGTTGGGCCATCTGCTCCCCTTGGCTCCCTGGGCCCTGCCTCCTCCTGGCCCCTCTGCCTGTCGGCCCACCAGCTTCTTACAGCTCCCAAGACAGGTGCAGCTTCCTCCGGACATGGCTCAGAGGCCCCCATCCCAGAACCAGCCTCTGACCTTGACCCCATGCCACGCACGTTCCCTCCTTTCCCAGTGCTCAGCTGTCATCCTGTTACCTACTTTTAGGGTTTTATGTCCGTTCTTGTATTTCCTAGAGCTGCCATAACAAAGTGTCACAAGCTAGGCACCTTAGAACAGCAGAAATTCACTGTCTCAGGGTTCTGGAGGCCAGAAGTCAGCTTGAGGTGTCTGCGAGGACGCGTCTCTTTGAAGCCTCCAGAGATGGATCTGTTCCCTACTTCTTGCCCAGTTGCTGGTGGCCTTGTTTCTCGTTGGCTTGTAGGACCCTCATAGCCAGGCATGGTGGTGCACACCTGTAATCCCAGTACTTGGGAGACTGAGACAGGAGGATCGCAGGTTTGAGACAAGCCTCAGCAACCTAGCAAGACCCTGTTTCAAAACAAAAAATAAAAAAGAGCTGGGATATACCTTGGAGGTATACTGGGTTCAATCCCCAGTACCAAATATAAATAAATAAATAAATAAATAAATAAATAAATAAATAAATAAATAAATACCCTTACTCCAGTCCCCTGAATTTGGATGGGCACTCCCTTCTTCTTCTTCTTCTTCTTCTTCTTCTTCTTCTTCTTCTTCTTCTTCTTCTTCTTTGAATCCTAGAATCTAATTTAATTTTCCATAATATAATTTCTTTGGTGGATATGCATTGATGTATATTATCTGTTTACCAAATTGTAACTAAATCAGAAGAATGACAGCAAAATCAAAATATGTAATAAATTCTAGCTAACTTATAAAGATCTGGGTTTGAAATGCTCCTTTTCCCCTCTTTTTTATATGTATACATTTTTTATTGGTGTATTGTAATCATACATCTTCGTTAGGTACAACCTGGTAGAGGTATACATGCACACTTTTCTCATTTAACCCTTCCCCAATTCCCGCCCCACTCCCTCGCCCTCCCTCCTTCTCAAGTTCAGTTTAGTGATTGACCTTGATATGTTTGTAAAGTACATCATGTGCATTAAGATGCCCCCCCATCACCTTCAGTTAAGTCACCTGGATGGGCACCTTCTTAACTGCCTCTGCACACCATCTTTCTTCTCTAGGTGTGTCTGTGCCCAAGTCACCTCCCTGTTTATTAGTGCACATTAATTATATAAGATAGTGGGTCTCATTGCAGCACATTTGCACATGTGTAACATGATGCATTCAACCTCCCTCCCCGGGACCCCTTGCCTTCCCCCAGTCCCTCTCTCAGGCTCACTTTCTCTACCCTAATAGTTTCTCTTCTACGATTTCATGACATCCTCTTGTTTTCTTTGTCTTCCCTCTAGCTTCCTTCCACACATGAGAGAAAACATGTGGTACGTGTCATTCTGAGTCTGGCTTATGTTATGGCTTCGGGGACATTTGCTCTTCTCTGCTCTCCCTCCACTTAATAAATAGAAGACAGAAGCAGAGCGACAGCAAGAGCGTGGTCTTGCTGAAGGCTGGCATTGCCACACGTGGCAGATAGAAATGTGGGATGCCCAGCCAAGTTGAATTTCCCAAACACTGCACGAGACATATGTATACTAAAAAAGAAAAAACATGTTTATCTGAAATTCAAATGTAACTGGCATCCTATCCTCTGTCTGGCAACTTTGCTGTGGTTGGCACTAATGGGTCAGATTTCTCCAGAGACTGGAGTGAGGGAGGAGGATGGAGACTCCAAGGCAGATGGGGGGGGGGGGCAGAGGTACAGGTAGACATGCTGTGGCTATTTTTGTTTTTCATTCTGCTCCTCCTCTTTAGGTACAAACAGCTCCAGGATACCTTTCTACTTGCGACCTCTTCCCTTCCTCTCCTTCTGTAGCAACTCTTCTTTTTCTGCTTCTTTTTTGCTTCCTCTAAGGTATAAGCCTGTCTCACAAAGTAAATAATGTGTACTTAACATGGCTTTTAAACAGTCCTTACTGACTTGGCAGTAGAAGTGCTTTTGACTCCAATCTCTTTCTGCAGGCAATTGACCTCACAGCAGAGCCCTGGATTCACCCTGGGACTTCCAGAGCCATGCCCCACATGGCTCTGAACTGCTGTCTCTCTCTCTCTCTCTCTCTCTCTCTCTCTCTCTCTCTCTCTCTCTCTCTCTGTCTCTCTCTCTCTCTCTCTCTCTTTCTCTCTGGCTACAGATCTTTTAGATTCAGGGCCAATCTGGATTAGTCTCCTATCTGTCTTATTCTTCCTAGGTGACTAGGCTATTATTCATGTCTATCAAATGCTAATAGTTATAGGCTAATCTCATATATTGTGAAGATTAAATTTAATAACCCAATTAAGTGTCATGGATCTAACATGTGGTGGAGCTATAATTATCATCTTCATCAGCAGCAGCACTATCATCATAAGATCTCCATTACTGCCACCATCGTCACCATCAATTCAATTATCCCCACCACCACATCATAACAATAATTTCCATTATCATGGTCACCACCACCACCATCATTATCAGCATCATTTCCATTATTATCACCACCATCATTTCAACCACCATCATCATCACCACTACCATTATCATCATCATTTCTAATTTCAACATCACCACCATCAAATGACTATTTTTATAGTCATCATCATGACCACTGTCATGCCCACGTCACCGTCATCACCACTATTGCCATTTTCACTCTCACTGTCTCAACCCCCATTACCACCATCACCAGCACCATCACCAGCATTGTCAGCACCACTGTCAAAAACTAGGACCAATATCACCATCATCACCATTTTACTCACATATCTGCTAAGATGATTTTGCCCTCATAAAACCTGGATTGAGTTAGAAGTCTTACTTCACCCTTATAGAATTACCAAAATTTTGATAAATTTTCCAATGGCATACATCCTCAAGGTTACCTTTGGGCCAAGAGGATCCTGTTTTTTTTTTTTTTTTTTTTGGACTTAGTCCTGTGTAGACTGAACTGAACATAATTATCTTACCGGCTAGCATGTGTGACCTTCCATCAGCCTGGCTTTGATCCTGACATGGAACTCGTCACCCCCTTAAACATTTAAATATGTAGACGACTATGGAAATTCTCAGGAATGTGGGAGAGCTAGCGGTGCCAACTTCATTTTAGATAGTTCTTCCTTACCAATCCTCTCTACTTCTTCATTCCACATACTTTATGTTGTCTTCAGTTTCCCCCGT
This sequence comes from Graphiurus murinus, assembly GCA_004027655.1. Lineage (NCBI taxonomy): Eukaryota > Metazoa > Chordata > Mammalia > Rodentia > Gliridae > Graphiurus > Graphiurus murinus. Next base: position 26,775 of record PVLC010006794.1, read on the forward strand.
CCCTATTTCTCATATTCCCTTGTTCCCAGCTCCACATTCCTGCTAACATCTACTGTATCCTTTGATTGCTTCTGTCCTTCCAATTTTACTTTCCTTCCAAGTGTCTTACTTTTCCATACAGGGTTTCCCTAGACATTTCCCTTTCTAAAACAGTCTACTGCACACTATTGAAATAACATTTTTGCTCAACTAAAATTGGTTTGAAAGCTGCAGCAAATGGCCTGCTTTATTTTCAAGCACACTTTCTCTTTTCTACTGAAATAATTTTATTTAACTTTTGCTCTCAACATGTGGTACCAAATCTCTTTCATCTCAGAAAGGCAACTGCCTCTTCAAACAAACAAAAACAGACAGACAAACAAACAAACAAACTTTGGCTATCATCTTAAATGCTTTGTTTGATTATCAACACTGCATCACTACTAATTTAAAATTATTGTCATGCATTTTTTCTTGCAACTTAATGAATAAAAAGCAATGGCAGAAAAGAGTCTCATTTAAAAAGTCCTTCTTGACAGTAGTTGTGATGGTGCAAGCCTGTAATCCCAGTACTTGGAGACTAAGACAGGAGGATCTCAGGTTTGAGGACAGCCTCAGGAACTTAGTGAGTCTGTGTTTCAAGGAAAAAAAAAAAAATAGAGCTGGGCGTGGTGGTGCACGCTTGTAATCCCAGAATTTGGGAGGCTGAGACCAGAGGATCTGGGTTCACGGCCAGCCTCAGCTACTTAGTTAGGCCCTCCACAACTTAGTGAGATCCTGTTTTAAAATAAAGAATAAAAAATAGGGCTGGGGGTATAGCTCGGAGGTAGAATGTCCCTGAGTTCAATCCCCAGTACTGCAAAAAAAAAAAAAAAAAAAAAAAAGTTAAAAAAAAATAGGGCTGGGGGTGTAGTTTTAGAAGTAGAACACCCCTGGGTTTAATCCCCAGAAACACACACACACACACATACACACACACAGCAGTTGGAAAAAGCAAAGGTTTGAATGCTTGCTGGTGGAGAAGCCAGACCGAGGTCAGTCTCAGAGAATAGGCTTCCCTGCTTGGCCTGGAGACTTCCTGTGATTTAATCCTGGGGCTCATGTGTCTGTATTATTGTTGGAGGCTGGTTCACTTCTGAGGGAGCAGTGAGGATTCAGGGTGCTGGGGCTTCACCCCATCGATCCCTTTGGATGATTTCAGCTTCCCCCACACAAACTCTGCATGTCAAGGGCTGGGCTTGAGACTCCAGCATTGGAGTTCCTGCATTTCAACACCTTAAAACCACTGCTGGCTAGGAGGAATGGGTCCAGGAAAAAGAAAAAAAATCCACGCTTAGGTAGGAAGGAATGTATTTTTAGGTCAGCATAGGTTTTCAAACTTCATGATGACTCTAATATTTTGACATTGCTACACAGGCTTCCAACCTTGCCTTCTAGGTTACTGCCAAAGGACTCTAGGAAAGTTATAAATAAGGGCTTTGCAGGGTAACTTCCTTTAATTAGGGAAGCTGGGTAATTCCCAATTCTGCAGCACAGGAGATAGAGTTACAGGAGTTCTCCACTCACATGAAGTCCACTGTGGTTTTACTCTGTCACTCAGCGGAGCCTGAAGGGTCAGCCTGTACCACCCAGAGGCGAGGGCGAGACAGAATGGTGAGCAGCTCCGTGGATAAAGCCGGAGAGTTCTCTCCGCTCCACCCTTCTGATTTCCTTGCTGGCTTCAGCGCTCCTCCATCTTGATTTATGGGATCTGAGGTAAAGTTAGGGTCTGGAAGCTCTCTGGGGAAGGGAATACAGCAGGCTTTCCTGAAGGCTGAGTTGAAATGGTAGGGATTGGCTGGAGAGAGGTTACAGAACCTGCGGGCCCTGCTTTAGGGTCCACTCCAGGAGAGGGTCTCCAGGACGCCCCTGTCCAGCCTAACTACGAGGCCCCAGCTGGGCCCCTGGGGTGAGAGGAAGGCAGACCGGCTGAACACCAGCACCCAGCGGGAGACAGACTCTTGGAACAATCTCATTTATTAGAGAAGCAGAGGGCTTTCTTATAGAAAGGGGTAATAAGGAGGAGTTAGAGTTCATGCGCGTGAGGAATTCACACCAAAACAGGGAGTGGGGAAGGGGGAAGAGTGCTCCTTAACTCCTTTATTGCGCCAAGGATGAGAGCTCCAGAGAGCTGTTGTTATCACCAGGTGCTGTTTTCTCTTAGAGGTTGTTTTTCTTCTAACCTCTGGCTTTATCTTAAGTCCTGCAAGGGCTTTTTGCTCTTTTATGAGAGCAGGGGGAATGGAATTCCCCCACAGAACCCCTGAGCCCAGGAGGGGAGGGTTCGGGTCTCTAGGCTGGCACTTCTCTGCCTCCCCTTGAAGCACCGATGTACATCAGGAACAGCGGGTTGATTGGTGGAGCTCCCCAATCTCACAGCTAACTAGAACCTCAGAATGGGATTGTTGTGGGAATGAAGGGCTTTGCAGACATAATTAAGCTGAAGAAATGGCTACCGGTGTGTCAACAGGCGCAGGTACTGGGGGAGTTTGGCTTGGCTGCCTCCTCAGTTCACATCCTTTATACCACGGGGACTGGGGTACTCAGTGTAGCATCCTCCATGTCCCTCTGAGGATCTGATGCCATCTTCTTAGTACGCAGCTCTCAGCGCTTTCTCTCTCTCTCTCTCTCTCTCTCTCTCTCTCTCTCTCTCTCAGATCTCACGCAGGTTACATCTGCAGCACTTCCCATCAGAACAGCTCCCGCCGCAGGCAGGGACGAGCCCCAATGGAATGCATCGGGGTTTGGGGAAAGGAGGTTCTGTGCTTGAGAAACTGCTTCTTTTTTTTTTTTTGTACAAAGACTGGGCATGATGAAGAGGGAATTGTGTCCCCCCTCCTATATCCTTGAGGATGAGAAATCCTCCCCAGGTTGGGGAACATGCAGTGTTTTAAGTGTGCTGGTGGTGTGGGCAGGCGCAGTTAGAGGGACGATTCCTGTGCCCTGTGACAGGTGGACCCAGGGAAGGAGCTGGCACAAGTGGGTGCAGACACCCCTCTGGCTCCTGGTTCCTGCTCCTCCCGTCTTCATTGCCCATTCTTTCCTCTTGGGGTTTGCACCTGCTCCTGGCTGGCTACACAGCAGCCAGTCTCTTTTTCTCCACCCTTGAGTGTAGAATGCACATCTGCCCCTACTCAAAGCATTGTTTACAGAACAACAGGTGTAATTGCTTGCTTTGTTCACACCTGCAATGGATAAAATATCTACAAGCTGACTGAGTGCTTGAACACTCTGTGATCTCTGCTAATTAGATCTAGCGCTCTGTGATCTTCTAAGCAAAGGAGTCTCTAGCCACACTAGGGACACACACACACACACACACACACACACACACACACACACACACACACACGTCAGAGGACCTGCAGAATACATGAGCTTCTCGAGCTGGGCGTGGTGGTGCATGCTTGTAATCCCAGCATTCGGGAGGCTGAGACGGGAGGATCAGGGTTCACGGCCAGCCTCAGCTACCTAGTGAGGCACTCCGTAACTTAGTGAGACCCTGTTTCAAAATAAAGAATAAAAAATAGGGTTAGGGGTATAGCTTGGAGGTAGAATGCCCCTGGGTTCAATCCCCAGTACTGCAAAAAAGAAAAAAAAAAAAAAAAAAAAAGAATACATGAACTTCTTGAAGTGGGAAGCACAGGGTCTAGGCATCAGTCGCTGAGTCACGGGGGTGACATTATCCCTCTCCATAGCTTCTCTTCTGGTTCCTCCATCCTGGAAGCATGTACCCATCTCTGTGGGGCACCGGGGATGGGAGAACACAGCACTCAGGCCTTCCTTAGGACAGAATGCCTTCGGATATGGTGTGTAGCCCCGAAAGGGCTCAGAGCCCCCATGTGAGTCTAACTTAAGGAAAACTGCAATTTCATTTGGTCCCTCTCCACCCCTCTTTCTGGGACATCCTTTTTCTCTCTTCTTCCCAAGAAGTGCTCAAGACCCCAGAGCGCTGCCTCCCCATCTGAGCTGCCTCGGCTTCTCTTCATGTGTTTAGGACACCTCGATGTTTGTAGGCACAGCATTAAAACAGGTATGTAGTTAGGGTGACTGGTGTGATTTAATTATCAAAGTCTTGCTGGTAGAATGATGTATTCATGTCAGTTAAAATAATTTGCTAATAGCAGAGGAAGAATTGGGTGCCTACCAATTGCCCCCTACTTTCATGCATCTGTCTTTCTGTCTTCCTCCACACCCTATGAAGCAGAAATGTTTTCTGCTTTGATAGTCCAGGGGGACAAAGGTGTAACTGAGACACATCCAGAGAGGAGTGGAGCCTGGGTTTGAAGCCAGCTCTGCAGAGGCTGGGTCCAGGCCAGTTACTCTCCTCTTCACACAAAGCATTTAATTAATCTACAGAGCTTTTTAAAAATTAGACTTCTGTGAGGCATGGTGATGCATGTCTGTAATCTCAGTACTTTGGAGGCTGAGACAGGAGGATCTCAGGTTTGAGACCAGCCTCAGCAATTTAACAAGACTATCAACACCTAGCAAGACTATTTCAAAGACAAAAAACAAAAGTGAAGCTGGGCGTGGTGGCGCATGCTTGTTATCCTAGCATTTGGGAGGCTGAGACCGGAGGATCCAGGTTTGCAGCCAGCCTCAGCTGCCTAGTGAGGCCCTCTGTAACTTAGTGAGACCCTGTTTCAAAATAAAGAATAAAAAAAAAATAGGGTTGGGGGTGTAGTTAGGAGGTAGAATGCCCCTGAGTTCCATCTCCAGTACTGCAAAAACAAACAACAACAACAACAACAACAAAAACAAAAATGAAAGAAAGAAAGGTGAAAGGAAGGAAGAAAAGAAATAAGGGCTAGTGGTATAGTTCAGAGATAGAATGCCCCTTGGTGGTTCAATTCCCAGTAACACACACATACACATATACACACACACACACTATATTTTCTTGGAGATAAAATTATAAATGCTCATTGTTGAAAACTGGGAAAACATGTAAGGGTACAAATAAGAAAATAAAATCTAACTATTTTCCTACTATAAAGGAAAAAAGTCATCACTATCTGGATGTACCTTATTTCCTCCTACATGTGTTTTACCTTTCCAAAGCATATGTGGGATCATGTCAAATTAACTTTATTTCATACTCATTTTTGCACTTAATTTATCAGGGGAATTTTGTTATATCCTTGAACATTACTTAGAGATGCTATGGCTGTGTGATATTCTGTTTTGAGGATAAATAGTAATACCCGGGGTTATTCATTTAAGCTTTTTCTTTTCTTTTTTTTTTTTTGCGGTACTAGGGATTGAACTCAGGGGCATTCTACCTCCAAGCTATACCCCCAGCCCTATTTTTTATTCTTTATTTTGAAACCGAGTCTCACTAAGTTGCAGAGTGCCTCACTAGATAGCTGAGGCTGGCCGCGAACCCGGATCCTCCGGTCTCAGCCTCCTGAATGCTGGGATTACAAGCGTGCGCCACCACACCCGGCTCATTTAAGCTTTTTCCTGTTTCTCTCTTTCAGTGGCAACCGCATTATGATCATCTTAGTACGCAAATACTCGTCTGCACTTTTGACTGTGTTCTTGGGATAGAATCCTAGCAAAGATCTTTTCAAAGTGTTTCAAAAAGGCAGCTCTGCCCCTGGTCACTATGACAGTGCTAGTTCTAAGGGGGAGTTATTTTTCAAAACAAGACATCAAGAGACATTATGCCTTAAATTAAGGAACTCTAGTTGGCAGTAGGCTTGGCTAATGAAAAACCTTTGTCTCTCCATGAAACCTTCTTTCTCTGTCAAATCTGGTGACCCTAGAGCCTCATTTCCTCACCCTTCTAGAAGCTTCCAGTGAGCTGGTCTAACAGGTACAAGTCAACTCAATGCACAGACAGGCAAGGGCCATACTGGATGCTCTGGAAGCTCATCCTTCCCAATGAGGTTGCATCTAGGTAAGAGTGGCATAGAAGTCCTCCAGCCTCTGTCCTGCACATACTCGAGACAGTCTAGGGTAAGGCCAGTGTATTGGAAGGCACGTGTACACTTCTTGCAGGTAATGAGAGTGCATAGGACCACACACACTCTGCCACTGACCTGCTTTTAGGTTTGCTCAATAAACCCCATTTAAGGCCAGCAGCATGGGATGCACTTCCTTTGCATGACTAGAGTGGGAACTTTTGCAGAACCCCCTCAAATCCTAATGTACTGGGGAACCACATTATGCTGGGTGAGCATTTCATAATAATGCTTTCCTCTATTATCTGGTCCTCCTGCAATCAGTTTTGTAACTTCCTGGGGGTTGTTAGAACGGCTGGCAGCTGCAGAGCATCATGAAACTTACTGGGCATCATGTGAACAGAACCAGTGCCTGGCCTTGGTATCAATAAGAGAGCCAGCAATGGATTAATATGAGTGAACATTTCTTATCCAAGAAAGCCCTTGTGTCAGGGACTTTGTGTACACGATTTCATTTGACTTTCAATAGCAACGAGTGTAAAAATAGTGATAACAACAATTTTAGAAGTGTGAAGATCTTTTTACTCACAGATGATGGGATTGCATACATACACAAATTATGAATAACCAGCATAGCTAGGTTTCAGAATTAATGTATAAAATGTAAAAAATTGCTATATGTGTGTAAGCAAGATACAGTTAAAAAATGAAATTGAAGATGAAGGGACACGTTGAGCTGTGTGCGGCTGCAGAGGCCTCTTTAGGTAGGAATCAGCATCATGGCAGAAGACATCAAGACCAAAATCAAAAACTGTAAGGCTGCCCCTTTAGATAGTCACTTTCCCAACCAAAACTAGACCGGGAACTGCTGGCAGAATTACCTGAACTTCCACCACTGCCAGAAGACAATGACCGACCATAAAAGGGGGTGATGTCTTCGTGTGTGTGAGTGGTAGCAATGTATGTACAAGTCCCTCTGCCCTGTATCCTGGGTCTCTACCTGGATGACTGCCATGCAGGAGGTACAGTTTCTGGGAAGATCTGAACCAGCTCCACTCTGCCCCTCCTCTGTCCTATGTCATCTATCATCTGCCCTTCTCCCAGGGTGGTAAAGGGGACCTGCGTACATGGTGGTCCCTATCCTGGGACCCTGAATCAAGACTTAACTAATAAAAACTATAGGAAAAAATGAAATTCAAAAATCTTATTTAAAACAGATGATATATATCTGATATATTACACCAAACATCTAAGAATAGAGAACAAAAAACATGCAATACTTGGTAGAAAATACTGTGAATGAGAGAAATGTAAAACTCAACAAATGACTGGGTATATCATGCATGTTTATGGATGTAAAGACCAGTATTGTAAGGAATCTCAGTTCTTCAAAATGAAGTTGTGGTTTAATATAATCCCTATCAAAATCCAACTCTGTGTGTGTGTGTGTGTGTGTGTGTGTGTGTGTGAACCTGTCAAGCTGCTTCTAACTTTATATGGAAGTGCTATGTCAAGACAGTTCTGAAAAAGGGGAAGATGATGTGGGCATGTTTTCTTTTGAATATCCAACCTCACATAAACCGAGAGGGGGTCCTGGGCTCCTGGGAATTCCTTGAGTCAGTTGGTGGGTACATTATATTTAATGTGTAAAACTTTACTAAGTTGTGTTTTTGTTTGTTTGTTTTTGTACTATGTGGGTGCAGAGTATCATAAAAAGAATTTTTTTAATAAGATGATATAAGATGCCAACAATGGCCATGTTCTTCTCTGAAAGCCCTAAGTGTTCTTGGTTATTAACTTTCAATATCTTTTGGTACTTGAGTGAATGATGACTTAAAGAACAAAAATCACTGATACAGACACTTTTTCCACTTTTATTGAGACAAAATATGTGCCCAGTAATCAGGCTGCTTTCTTGGATTATGCTCTAGGAACTGTGCTGGATATGGGCATGTTAGAATGACAACAACAGCCTCTCCCCTCCTTCCTCTTCCTATTTCTCTCCTCTTCACTCCTTTTCTTTTTTACCTTCTCCTCTCCCACCCCCTCCATCTCCTCTTTCTGCTGTGGTCTGAATGCTTATGCTTCCCCCCAAAAAAGAAATGTGTTGAAACCCTAACCCAAAGGTGATGCTTTAGGATGCAGGTCCTTTGGGACGTTATTAGGTCATGAGGGCCAGCCTTCATGATCGGGTAAGGACCCCAGAGAACTCCTTAGCTACTTCTACCAGGTGAGGACACAACAAGAAGATGGTGTCTATGAAGACACCAGAAGTCAAGTCCCCTAGCACCCCAATTGACCTCCCCCTGGACATTGATTGCATGACCAGCCCCACATGTGTGCCTGGGGTGGGGTGATGTGCACGCTTCCAGGAGACCTTGCCCAGAGTGTCCCTCATTAGAGATCTGATGTTACCTCTGAGGTTGAAGCTTGTTAGACAACAAGATGCAGGTATGTCACAGGGAGTACTCGGGAGCTCATAGCCCGACAGTGCTGGAGAGTGCCTAGCTGCACTTCCTCCATGAATACTGGCAACTTTCCCAGCACCTACCCAAAGCTACATCTTTACCTGGCTCCTCTCCTGGAAGCATGATCCTCCCTGCCAATGAAGCCTAGTGCCTACTTCCTTTGCACCTCAGCGAGAGTGTCAAGATTAGCTTTAATTAGACTTATTACATTGAGTTCCTCTGAGAAGTGGTTTCAACTTATACAAAAAAGCAAGAACAGTATTTCTAATTGGGATAGTATTGATGAACAGTAGTGTAAGAAATCCAAGACCACACCAATACCTATTCAGTTAAAAGGGTTTTTTCTATAAAGATGGTGTGGTATTGTATCAAAATTAGAACTTTCTTTTAATTTTCTTGAATTTTTAATCTTTGAATTGCATTTAAATACATTACTTTATTGATGGTGACATGCTCTAACATAATAATTTTCTCTTCTAAAATAACCTATTATATGTGCTGAGCTTTAAACAGGAAAAGTATTCTTCAGATAATAAGGCCTTTCTTTATATATTTTGAGCTAGTACCTTTGTAATAAAATGTAAAGTACTTAATCCCCTAAGCTGCACAGTCTTTCTTTAATATCCATGGGGGAATTCATAGGTATTAAATTAACTCCAAGGGGACTTTGAGTACAAGTACAGTAAAAAAAGATATTGAGAAACCAAGAAAGATATTGAGAATTACAAGACAAATTAATAATACCACACAGTGTACAAAGATTCAAGTGCAGTTTATTTATGTTGTTTTCTACTGACTTGTAATATTTTGAGCTTAAGTATTGTACATGATGTTTCACTGCTAAAATCAAGAGTGAGTGTTTGTCTCTGGGTTTGCTTAGCGGGAATGCATGGATTTGCCTGCCTGTGGCATTCTAGAGGATTTGAATTCATCTCATCTTCTTCCCAGAGGCCATTCTGACCACCTCTGCTGGGGTGCTGGCCTGCAAATTTCAGCTACACAGGTCTTATGTATCAAGTTAGGAACCCAATGGTCTTTTTATGTACAGTAGGATGAGCTAGGGTTTTTCTTAACCTGGCTATTGATACCCATTTGGGATGATTAAGACATTTGGCCCATTAGAAAATAAGCTGTCCACAATAGTTTTATTTAAAAGAACATTTTCTTGATATATGGAGTTTTTCCTACTGGAAATATGAGAAATAATTTCTTACACTTGTGTTTTGAGTTTCTTCACCATGATTATTTGATGAAATAATAAATTCAAAATTTAGTTGAAAACCACCTACAGTCAAGAGAGTTTTAAGAAAAGGCTTGGTGGTGCATGCTTGTAATCCCAGTACTTGGGAGGTTGAGAAAGGAGGATCACAGGTTCACGGCCAGCCTTAGTTACTTAGTGAGGCCCTCTGCAACTTAGTAAGACCCTGCTTCAAAATAAAGAAAAAGAACTAGGGCTGGGAGTGTAGCTTGGAGGTAGACTGCCTCTGAGTTCCATTCCAAGTACTGAAAAAAAAGGGGGGGGGGAGAAAAAAAAAGAAACAGGGAACAGGGAGATTTGGAAGATCAGTGATTTGGAAGGAATTTCAGCACCAAGGCCAGTTCCAAGGGGGCAGCTGAGCTCCCCAGCCCCCCCTGCCCCTCCCAGAGTGTGAAAGAAAGCGGGTTGATAATTACATAGTGATGAATGCCTGGATTTTCTGCTCAGGGTTTTCAGTAGAGAAGAGCTCTGGTTCTGACTGGCTCTCTGGAAGGACACGGCTCACGTTGCGAGGAGAGGACTATAATCTATGCTATATTTCCAGCCACAGGGGGAGGAGAGAGAACGGGACCATTTACAGATACCTGCTTGTAGAACAGAGAGGGGCCCCAGCCATTGAATTTGCTTCTGAACATTTTGTGCCAAACCTATTACATAGTGGAGACAAATATTGGCTTAATGAATGATTAAATACATGGTCTAGAATTTTTTCACTCTCCTTTTTTAAAACCACTCCATTGTTTTGTTTCGTTTTTTTTTTTTCTTGAAGCATATGATACACATACGAAAAGTACATGAGCATGAATGTAATATTCAACAGTTTATATCATAAACCCTATCAACCCAAACCCACACATCCCCACCCACTAAATTCAGTGAAAGAACATTCCAGAACCCGGAAGGCCTCGCTTTCCTCTTACCTGATTCCTGCCCTCCCCTCCCCGTAAGGCCCCCAGTACCCTGAGTCTACATCAGCCTCTTCCCATCTTTGGCTTCTCTTGACGTTTTTACCCAGTAGGTGCCATTCCTACACTCAATAGTTGGTTTTTGTAAGTGGAATCAATTGATGTTTCCTTTTATGCCTGGCTTCTTTTATTTCTTTATGTGTGTGACATAAAGAAATCCACTGACCCACACAGTCACGGCCCTTACTATTCTGTTGTGTGAATGCATCACGATGTGTCCGTTCCATTGTCGTGGACCCTGGAAGGCTCCAATGTGCTGCCTCCCTGAGAGTCCCCGTGCATAGCCCCCTTTGGTGTGAACATGTGGTTGTACAGGGTGTGCCGGGGGGAGGGCACCCCAGGCTCACTCCATGTTGGACCTGCTCTAAGAGGTTTGTCATACAATACACACACTCACACACTTTTCAGGGACACGTGGACTTCTCCCACTGCTTAGAGGCACCTCAGTCCTATTTAGGGAAGTGGGGGCACAGCAATAAAAGATGGCTGTGATAAGTCAGGCATGGTGGCACATGCTTGTAATTCTAGTACTAGAGAGGCTGAGACTAGAGAATCTGGGTATCGGGCCAGCCTCCACTACTTAGTGAGACCCTCCACAACTTAGTGAGACTCTGGGTCCTGGGTCAGCTTCAACTACTTAGTGAGGCTCTCCACAACTTAGTGAGATCCCGTTTCAAAATGAAGAATAAAAAATAGGACTGGGGGTGTAGCTTGGAGGTAGAATGTCCCTGGGTTCAAACCCCAATACCAAAAAAAAAAAAAAAAAAGAAGGCTTTGATAAAGGGGATTTCGATCCAAAGAGATGGCAGGGTTATGTTCAAGAGAGGGCCACTTCTCTGGGTGAGAAATGGCATGTGACAAGGAAGTTACTCTCCAGAGAGAGGAGTGGTCTGCTTCTAGAGTGGAACATGGTATGGTGTCTGCAGAGAGAGGGTCTAGAGTGGTCTGTTTACAGAGTGGAACACAGCACAGCATCTCCAGAGAGAGAGTCTAGAGTGTTCTGCTTCCAGAGTAGAGCATGGCATGGAGTCTTCCACAAGGTTGAGTTTTATCCAGCCTGGACACCGTTTCCCCTAATGATTGAGGACCTCCTTATTTCCTTTCCAGCCATAACTTAGAGAGTCTGCTCTGTTTTTGCCCTATTGGAAATTTTCTCCTGGAACTCTAAGTGAGGCCCTGCAGGGGGTTTAGTTTCTGAAATCCCTGCAGTTTTCTAACTGCAGATATTTTGGTTGAAAAGGGCTTCTTTAACCTCTTCTCTGAAGTGCTGCCGGTCCATCCTAATCCAGCTCACCTGCTTCTCTGTCTAACTGCCTAACAGTACCAGCATGGCAGGCCCTTACCCTGAAATCTGTGACTCATGGCTCCATTGGACCCCAAGGTCAATGTTTCCATCTCTCTTGTCTCATGTTCTCAGAGCAAAGGAGATGACTTCAAGAGCTGAACAGTCATATCTGTGGCTGTCAGAGCTGCCACACCTGTGGTGTGGGGAGGTGTGAGCAGAGGGCTTGGGGTGGGTGTCTACAGATATTATGCCATGATAGAACCATGATGCCAGTTCTTCATGTTGGCAGCTAGAGTCCTTCAGCAAGAATCGTGAGTGGCTTTATTTCTGCAAAAATCAAAATAGTTTCTGATGATCCTCTGTATTTCCCTACTGTCAGTGGTAATATCACCTTTTAATCTCTTATTTTGGTAATTTGGGTTGATTCTCTCTTTCTTTCTTTCTTTCTTTCTTTTTTTTTTGGTTAGGTTGGCCAATGGTTTATCTATCTTGTTTATTTTTTCAAGAAACCAGCTTTTGGTTTTGTTGATTTTCTGTATTTTTTTTATTCTCTACTTCATTAATTTCTGCTCTGATTTTCATAATTTCCTGTCTTCTAGCTTTGGGGTTAGACTGTTCTTGTTTTATGAGTGCTTTGAGCTGTGTCATTAAGTCATTTATTTGGTGATTTTCTGTTCTTCTTATGTGGGCACTCAGTGCTATAAATTTTCCTCTTAGTACTGCCTTTAAGGTGTCCCAGATGTTTTGATATGTTATGTCTCTGTTTTCATTGGTTTCTAGGAATTTTTAAATTTCCCCCCTTACTTCTTCTATGACCCATTCTTCGTTCAGCAATGTGGTGTTCAGTCTCCATGTGTTTACATGGTTACTCTGGGTCTTCTTAGATTTGATTTCTAGTTTTACTCCATTGTGGTCTGAAAAGATGCAGGGAATTATGTTACATTTTTTGAATTTGCCAGTGCTCGCTTTGTGGCCCAGAATGTGGTTTATTTTGGAGAAGGTTCCATGTGCAGCTGAGAAAAATGTGAATTCAGCTGTAGTTGGGTGAAAGAGTATATATGTGTCTAATAGGTCCATCTGGTTTATGGTATTCTTTAGGTCTGAGGCATCTTTACTGACCTTTTGTTTAGAAGATTGGTCTAATGATGTGAGAGGAGTATCGAAGTCTGCCAATATTAGTGTATTGGGATCTATGTGTGTCTTTATATCATGCATAGTTTGTTTTATGAAAGTGGTTGCACCTATGTTTGGGGAGAGATGTTGATAATTGTTATTTCCTCTTGCTGAATTGTTCCTTTTACTAGTAAAAAATGACCTGCTTTGTCTCTTCTGATAAACTTAAGGTTTGAAGTCTAGTTTATCTGATATCATAGTTGCTACTCCTGCTTGTCTTCGAGTTCCATTGGCATGGATTACCTTACTCCAGCCCTTCATCTTTAGTTTGTGGGAATCTTTGCTTGTAAGGTGTGTTTCTTGCAGGCAGAATATAGATGGATTCTGAGTTTTAATCCATTTTGCCACCTTGTGCCTTTTTTACTGGGGAGTTGAGACCATTTATATTCAGTGTGATTATTGAGAGATGATTTTTACTTCCTAACATTTTGAGTTTTGACTTCTGTTTTTGGTAGTATTTATTTTTCTTTGATTAGTTGTTTTCTTCCTGGAAATTATTGTTTCTCTGGTTCTGATGTTTACTTGTTAGTTCTTTGTAGTTAATCTCTTTGAGTATTTTCTCTAGTGCTGGTTTGGAAGACATAAATTCTTTCAGTTTCTGTTTGTCATGGAAGGTTTTTATTTCCCCTTCAGTTTTGAGAGTTTTGCTGGGTAGAAGAATCTTGGCTGCAAGTTATTTGCTTTCAGAGTTTGGAATTTGTTACTCCAGTCCCTCCTGGCTTTCATGACTTGGTTTGGGAGATCTGGAGTGATTCTAATTGGTTTGCCTTGAAATGTCACTTAGCCTTTTACTTTTGTTGCCTTTCAAATTCTCTCATTAGCCTCTACACTAGTCAACTTAATTATTATTATTTTTTATTTTTTATAATAATTAGTGCATTGTAATCATACATTTTTGTTAGGTACAAGCTGATAAAGGCATATATGCACACATTTATCATTTAACTCCTTCCTCCATTCCCACCCCACTCCCTCGCCTTCCTCCTTCTCAAATTCAGTTTAGTAATTAACCTTGATATATTTGTGAAAGTACATCATGTGCATTAGAGTGTCCCCCCCTACCTCCCATCAATCCCCCTCAGTTAAGTCAATTTCTTTGCTCATCTAGAGTTTCTCCTTTTTTCAACTTGATTATTATGTGGCATGGTGAACCTCTTCTTTGGTCTTGTCCAAAGGGGGTTCTATATGTTTCCTGCACCTGTGTGTCAACTTCTCTTTCTATGTTTGGAAAATTCTCTGATATTACTTCTTTGAAAAGATTGTTTATTCAATTAGTTTCAACTCCTAATCCCTCTTATATGCCTTTTATTCTTAGGTTAGCTCTTTTAAAATTGGCCCAGATCTCGATATCCAATTCATACTGTTGAATTTTTTTTCTAGATTATGTACAATGGATTCATTTTTGGAATGCTCATCTTCTAGGAATGATATTCTATTTTCCATGTGGTCTAATCTATTGTTTATAGTTCGCATTGATGGCTTCACTTCTATTATTGCATCTTTCACATCCTTCACTTCCCTCAAGGCTTCTCTTTGATTCCTGTTCAGGGTGTCAGATTCTTTGTTTATTTGTTCCTTTATTTCTTTCCAGCTCTCTCTGCATTCTTTCTGGAAGTTTTGTTTAATTTCTACTATTAAAGATCTGAATTGTTCTTCTGGTAATCTCTGCTATTCAGTGTTGTTGAGTTCTGTTATTGCGGGGTTGTGGTAGCTCATTGTTTCCTTGGTATTTTTCCTTCCCATGGTTTCCCTGTTCTTAAATTTATATCTTTGATGCTCTTGCAAGCTTTATCTCAATTTACATATTTCTTATTTTTATTTTCTGTCTGTGAATAGTGTCTTGTACTGAGTTGCAATTACTCTAGGGCTTCTTCTGCCCACTCTAGTGGTGCCTTTGGTGGTTTCAGGCGTTGACCTCTGGGGTCTGTTTGTTGCTTCTGTTATGAGGATTCATCTCAGAGATGTGAGTAGGGTAGTTTGTGGTCTCTGTGTTTTTAGGCCTCGATGTGGGATGTGTTGAGCTATTCCTTCTATCAGCAGAGGTGAGTTTATCCTTAGGGTTCGGCAGTCCTTTCTGGTGGTTCACCTCTTTGGTCCAATCTCTGCAGTAAGGGTTTAGAGATGTCCATTGGTATATACAGGGACAGGTTGTGTTTAGTGGTGAAGGTTGGGTGAGAAGTCACAGTGATGAATGCAAGAATAGGGTAAAGTAGAGGGTATGGTCCAGTGGAATAAGAGGTTGAGTGTGTTGAGGTGATATATGGTAAAGATTAGAGATGATGGATATGTTGGGGGATTCTGGTAGTCAGTGTAGAGTTTAAAGTGTGGTAGTATGAGATGGTCTTGACTTGAGACAGGGAGAAAAGGAAAAAGAAAAGAGAAAAGAAAAAGTGTTGAGGAGAAGAATATAGATGGGAGAGAGGGAGGGAGTCTTTTAAAAGGGATAAGGAAGAAAGTCAACAAACTGAGCAAAAAATAACAAAGAAACCAATTATCCAAATAAACATAAATAAATCAAGGCAATACAAAATGAAAATAGAGTAAAAACAAACAAACAAACAAAAAAAGAGCATACACACACACATACACACACACACAAAACCAAAAACCAAAAAACAACAACAATAAAAAACAAAACAAAAACCCTGCTAGTTTGTAAGTACAGAGATGAGTTGACCTCTGCACTCCTTTTGGATCTGCGTAAATATTTTCAGCTTTTAAATATCTGCTCAGAGAATCTGGGTTCGTGGCCAGCCCCAGCTATTTAGTGTGGCCCTCCACAACTTAGTGAGACCCTGTTTCAAATAAAGAATAAAAAATAGGCCTGGGGTGGAGCTCGGAGGTAGAATGCTGCTGGGTTCAATCCCCAGTACGACAAAAAAATATAATAATTCAATTAGATTGAATTCCAGTTTAAAAATTACATAATTAAGGCTGAGACAGGAGGATTAAAGATTAGAGGCCAGCCTCAGCAATCTAGTGAGATTCTCAGCAATTTTGCTGAGACCCTGGTAGCTGGTAGCGAGATCTTGTTTCAAAATAAAAAGTAAAATAGGGCTGGGATGTAGCTCAGAGGTAGAATACCCCTGAGTTCAGTTCTATTACCAACCCACACATACATACATAATTACAATTTTATTTACATAATTTCAATTTAATTTTCAATACTGTGAATCTAACTCAGGGCCTTACATATACTCAGCAAGTGCTCTGCCGCTGAGCTGCATCCCCAGGCTTATTAATTTTTATTTTGAAATAGGATCTTGATAAATTGCCCAGACTGGAATTGAATGTGTGATTCTCCTGATTTAGCCTCCTGAGTAGCTAGGATTACAGGATGTGACACCATGCCCATAAAATTTTTGAGATTATTAGTTATAATTTTTATGTGATATATAGTTTTCTAGAGTTTTATTGGTGCAGTGTATTTACGCATCATGGTGAGGTTCAAGGTGACGCATTCATAAATGCACACAACATCCCTTGGTTGTATTTACCTCCATTCCTCACCACACCACCCTCCTCTTCCTTCCTGGTCCATGCTAGTCAGATTGGCAGTGATACCTTCATATATGAACACATTATTTGGTCTGTTTTCTTGCTCAAGTCTCCTTTTTCCCTTCCCTCCCTCCCTCCCATGATCCTCTTCTGCTATTCTACTGGTCTCTCTCCTAATTTTTACAAAGTCCCTTTGTTTCCTATTTTCTCTCTAACTTCCACATGTAAGAGAAAACATTCCTTTCTGAGACTGGATGATTTCTGAGATTGGATGATGTCACTTAGCTTAATGTTCTCTAGGTCTATCCATTTTCCTGTAAATGACATAATTGTGTTCTTTATGCCTAAGTAAAACCCCAGTGTGTTTATATACTACATTTTGTTTATTCATTCATTTGTCAGTGGACACCTAGGTTGGTTCCGCAATTTAGCTCTTGTGAATTGTGCTGCTATAAACAGGTATACATGTATCACTCTAGTGTTCTAACTTTAATTCTTTCAGAAAGATACTGAGGAGTGGTAAAACTGAGTCACACGGATGGTGGCTCCATTCCTAGTCTTGAGGGACCCTTCATACTGATCTTCATAGTGATTGTACTAATTTATAATCCCACCCACAGTGTATAAGAGTTCCTTTTCCCCTGTATCATCACCAGCATTTATGATTGTTTGTATTCTCTATGATCATCACTCTAACTGGAATTAGAATTTCAGTGTAGTTTTGATTTGCATTTCCCTGACTGCTAGTGATGTTGAACATTTTTTCATATATTTATTGGCCATTTGTATTTCTTCTTGTGAGAAGTATCTATTTAGTTCAATTGCCCATTTTTTATTTTGCTGGGAGGAGGGTGATACAGGAGGTTTATTTAGAGAAATGAAGGTACCATATGAGAAAGGTGGTGAAGAAAGGGGAAAGGGTCACAGTCCCAGGGAAAAAGCACCTGGAATGTCCATTCCTGGGGGTGAAAAAGGGGCCATGGTGTTCTGCTCCAGAGATGGGCTCTCCAGTCAATTACCTGGTTTTCAATCTCTCATTTTTAAAAAGTGGTTTATATATCATAGAAAATAGACATTTTTTGATAAGATACACAAAAGTATTTTGTATATTCAATACTAGTATTTTAATTTGTACCTGTGTACTTCCTCACATTATTTGATAGAGTGTGAGTGTTTCTAGAAAACACAATCTGATTCAAATTGGTGGTTTTGAATTTTCTTTGGAAAAGTGTGGCAGAAAATTTAGTATTTTACATCAAAATTCTTTCAAGTGGAGAAACCAACTCTTCTGTTTTAAATTAAAAGATAAAATACTTGAAGTATTTTGTAACTCCCTTTTTTCATATTTCATAGCAGGTTTAGCTAAGATGCTATCTGTAGTTGGAAATGCATTCTTAGCTATAAGAACATAAAGCATCATTAGGACATAAACACCACACACTTATAATTACTACCATGGGTAAAAGTCTGAATAACAACAAATAATCAAGAGTGTTCAAGGAAGACACCTAGACACTGAAGCTCATTGATATGATGCTTTAAAGGATAATATTTTATGCCTGACATTTAACAAGTTTGATGAAGACTGTGAGGGGGAGCAGTGTGTATTTGTGGTAACATTACTACAACATGTACAAAAAGCAATGGAATTTTCTAATCTAGTAGAAATTATTTCAAAATTAGATGACAGAATGTGACTAAAACTGGAATGTAGATGAAAAACAAAGCATATGAACATTATCAAGAATGGAAATTCAAGGGAGATTAATGTTTTAAAATAATAAAATGAGATAAGAAATCATACATAGACATTTAAATATTACTCCTTTCAACTAGATTGTGTGAGGGACAAGTTACATTGACCAATTAACATTTATTCCTAATTACCAAAAGAAAGAGAGAGAGAGAGAGAGAGAGAGAGGACAGGGAAATCAAAATTAGTGGCTATGTCATTGGTTTTATGTCTATTGTAAAATGCCTGAGTTTTGACGTAAGTAAAACTGGATCTAAGAATTTCAATTTTGATCATCTATCTTGAGTATTCTCATAACTACACCAAAATAAATGAATAAATAAAATAAAATGGAAGCTATGCGATGGATACTTTAAGCAATGTGTTTTAGTTATCTCACAAAACATATGTTCAGCAAAACGTCAAACTGCACACCTTAAATACATACAGTTTTTGTCAATTATGCTATAATATAGTTGGGGAGAAAGATAATTGAGAGTACACCTGATGGTAAAGACATTAATAATGTTGATAAAGAGAAAAGTACACAAGCCAGAAGTCTGGTGGAAAATCCATTTGTTCCTAGGAGTCGTGACTCATACTCAAAGAAATGACATTTTTGGAGTAATTCTATGATTATACGTATTCTTTTCTGCATTGTCCCAAATATGGGATCTCTTATTGAATTTGACTTTGCAACCACTCTCAAACATACAATTGGGAGTGCCAAATACATGCTATTATAGAAATTAAAGTTAATTTAAACAAAATATGTACTAAAAGGGTTCAATAAAGTAACAGAAGATTCTCAGATAAAAAGTTAATTGGGTCTTTGTACACAAATGAAACCAAGGTTGTATTTGTACCATCTACAGCTATTTGGAATGCACTGTTTCTTGCCAATGCTAATGTAGGAAAAGCTGCCAAAAAGAAAAATCAAAATGTAAGAATTTTTCTTTAAAAGCTTAACAAAAGTCTGTAAAACTTTTTAGAGAAAAGTAGATGTTGTTCATGAGGAACATGGACTGAAAATGACATTCCTGTATGAAAAATCAGAAGCAGGAAATGGACATGTTTGTAAGACCGTGAAGAAGACAGTACATGAGGCTGAAAGCCAGGATGTTCATTATGAACCAAGATCCAGTCTCCCTCGAGGAGAGATTTGAATTCTTTTAACAGAATTTGCTAGTTTGGGTTTTCTTTATCATGTCCCAGAATTGAATGATTTATTTATTTATTTATTTATTTATTTATTTATTTATTTATTACTGGAAACTAAGGTTTAATTTTTAATCACATCACACACAGTTAGATCCCATGAGGGCTAACATTAAAAAAAAAAAGAAACTTGAAAAAATTAACAATAGTAGGCAAAAGGCTTCTGATACTCCAATCTTTAAAGCAAAACTTGATGATATTAAAAACAAACAAAGTAAAAATACAGGCAGCAGGCCAAGAAGAACATGTTTGTAATGTACAACAAACAGGGCAGAAGCCATAACTAGGAAAGGCCTTTTGCAATCTGACAAGGAATTGAATGATTTAAAAGAAGAACCCAAGAAATGAAGGTAAGAATGAAGTACATTAAGTAAATGAAAAATTAAGAAATTCATCGATCATATGTCATTGTATAGCTTGTTTTTTTTTTTTTAAAAAAAACAAACATTTAAAAATAGTTTTAAATTTGTGGAAAAGTTGGAAAGGAAGTCCAGAGAGTTTCTCTATTTCTCACATTAAAATCCCTGATAATCAACACTTACATCAGTGTGTCATTTCATCAGTTATTAAATTCAGAAACATAGAGTTGTTTATACTTTTCCTTTATGTTGTCTTTTTAATGCCTAAAGAATGGTAATTTTACTGACTTTTATTTATTATACTGGTGATTTGTATTCTCTCTCTTCCTTTTTTTGGTTGTCCTGACTATAGATTTATACATTTTATCAGGATTTTCAAGTAATTAACTTTTTGGTTCCACGATTTTGGTTCTCTGATGCTTACTCTGAATTCCAGAATTTTTGCTAAGTTGTATTTCATATTCATTTAGTTCAAAATACTTTCACATTCTCTGAGACTTCTTTTTAATTTATGGTTTATTTAGGAACGTGTTGTTTAATTTCCCAATATTTGAGGGTTTCCAGCTATTTTTCTGTTGCTGATTTCTAATATAATTCCACCACAGCCTGAGAACATGCTTTGCATTATTTCTCTTCTTTCAAACCTGTTAAAGTGCTCTTCATGGACTAGAACATAGCATAGCTTGGTAAACACTCAGGTGAGCTGAGAAGATTGGTTATTCTGTCTGAGATGCTCTCGTTTTATAAAAATGTAGACTTGCATTTTTCATCCACTGTATGCTCCTTCTTTCTGGAGAGAGAACTTTGAACACTCGTACAAGGCTCATCAGCTGGTAATGGGTTCCCTCACTGTTTGAGACAGTCTATATGTCCTTCGTTTTTGAAAGATGATTTCACTGCATAGAAAATTCTCGAATTAGCTGGGCATGGTATGGTAGCCTGTAATTTCAGTACTTGGGAGGCTAAGACAGGAGGAGCACAGGTTCCAGGCCAGCCTCAGCAACATAGCAAGGCCCTCAGCAACTGAGCAACACCATGTTTCAAAATAAAAATGATAAAATAGGGCTGAGGATATAACACAGAGGAAGAATGCCTCTGGGTTCAATTCCTAGTATCACACATGCACATTTTCTAGTTTTTTTCTTCGTTTTCAACACTTGACATATTTCTTTCTGTTCCTTTGCTCTGTGCTTGATTTCTAGTTAGAAACACTGGAATTCTTATCTTTGTTTTTATTTCATAGATAAGATTTACCCCAAGGATTTTCTCTTTGATCTTCTATAATTTGATTGTGTTATGCCTGTGTGTGTGTGTGTGTGTGTGTGTGTGTGTGTGTGTGTGTGAGAGAGAGAGAGAGAGAGAGAGAGAGAGAGAGAGAGAGAGAGACAGACAGATTGATTTGAAATCAACCCTGCCTGATTTCCTCTGACCTTCCTGGATGTGTGGCTTGGTGTTGTCTTTGATTTTGGAAAGGTCTGGGCCATCATCACTTCAAATATTTCTTCTGATCAGTTTTTTCTTTCTTCTATTTCTGCCATTCCAATTATACATATGTTCTGAATTGTCCTACATTTTTTGATATTTGGGAAGTTTCTGTAGACATGTTGTCAAGTTTACCAACTCTCGATTGACTGTGTCTCAGCTGCCTATGAGCCCACCAAAGTGGTTTTCATTTTTGCTGTCCTGCTTCTGATACCTACCTTTCTCTTTCAATTCTTCCTTAGAATTTCCATCCCTCTGCTCACTCTACCCATCCAGTTTTGCAAGCTGTCTAGTTTCTCCACTAGATCTTTTAACATACTAATCATAGTTGTTTTCAATAGCTGCTAATTTCAACATCTGTGTCATATCAAGTCTGCTTTCAGTGCTTGTTTTCAAGACTATGATTTTTATTGCCTCTTTGTATACATTGTAATTTTTTTTCAAGGTTTGGGTAACAAGTACTGGGGTCTCTTTATTATCATAGCCCTTAATTGTGAGGACTTGGGATAATCTAAGAGTTAGCTGTTTTTAACATTTGTCTAGTTCTAGGTTCTAGAGGCTGCGAATTACTCAGGGGTCCTGATTGTTATCTCCGTTATCCTGAGCTTCCCTGAGAACTCTCCTTAGATAGAGGCTGTGCCTGTGGCATTGTTTTTCCCTGCAATCTGCTAATACACCAGGATCATTGTGGGTGTTGGTGAGAAGAATCAGGGGAAGAGGAGTGCTCTATAATTCTGTGATTGAATTCCAGCATCTTAGTGGGCAGCTGTCCTTGGCTGTGACCTTCTTTAGGGTATCTCCTTGGTCCAGCTCCTCCCCACCAGCTCCCTGCTTCCTTCCCTGGCCATGGTGTTCTTAGTCTATTTCCTTGAAGCCTGGGCCCCATTGACTGTTTTCCCTTAGATGATAAAGGAAGGCTGGAAGGGACTTTAGTGGTACTAATGTCCTTAGCCCACCTGGAACATTTTTCTGGTCATTTTTTCCCTGGACAGTGAGCCGTTGCTGTGGAGAAGGTCTGTGCATTTTCTTCTTCTCTTTTCTCTTCTCTTCTCTTCTCTTCTCTTCTCTTCTCTTCTCTTCTCTTCTCTTCTCTTCTCTTCTCTTCTCCTCTCCTCTCCTCTCCTCTCCTCTCCTCTCCTCTCTTCTCTTCTCTTCTCTTCTCTTCTCTCCTCTTCTCTCCCCTCCTCTTCTCTTCTCTTCTCTTCTCTTCTCTTCTCTTCTCTTCTCTTCTCTTCTCTTCTCTTCTCTTCTCTTCTCTTCTCTTCTCTCCCCTCCCTCCCCTTCCTTCCCCTCCCTTCCCTTCCCTTCTCTTCTCTTCCCTTTTATTTTATTTATTGGTGCATTGTAATCATACATCTTTGTGAGGTACAAGCTGGTAGAGGCATACATGCACTCAGCATTTATTTATTCCCACCCTACTCTCTCTCCCCTCCCTCCTTCTCAAGTTCAGTTTAGTGACTGACTTTGATATGTTTGTGAAAGTACATCATGTGCCTTAGGGTGTTCCCCCACCCCATCACCTTCAGTTAAGTTGCCTTCTTTGCTCATCTAAGGTTTCTTTCTTCATTTAGAGTCCCTCTTATGACCCACTTTCTCCCTGGCTTCCACATATTAGGGAGAGCATCCAATTTTTTACTTTTTGTGTCTGACTAATCTCATTTAACATAGTGTTTTGCAATTCCATCCATTTCCCTGCAAATGCCATAATTTTGTTCTTCTTTATGGCTGAGTAAAATTCTATTGTGTATATACTCCATAGTTTTGTAATCCATTTATCTGTTGATGGACATCTTGGCTGGTTCTAGTTTGGCAATTGTGAATTGTGCGGCTATAAATATAGATACACATGCATTAGTCTGGTAGTTTGGCTTCCATTCTTTTGGGTAGATACCCAGAAGTGGTATTGCTGTATCATATGGTAGGTTCATTCCCATTCCTCTGAGGATCCTTCATACTGTTTTCCAAAGTGGTTGCACTAATCTGCAATCCTACCAACATTGTATTAGAATTCCCACTTCTCCACACCCTTGCCAGCATTTGTTGTTGTTTGCATTTTTATTGGTTGCCATTCTACTTGGGGTCAGGGTAGTTTTGATTTGCATCTTGATGACATTTCTTCCCATGTTCACTGCCACAAAAGAATCTTCATCAGATCTTCGCCATAAGAGCCTGGTAGGTTCTAGCAGTGAAACCCATGAACGTGTGGGCTCTCTTCTCCTCCACCCCTCGTGAAGTTTCCAGAAATGTCTTGGTCTCTTGGTCACATGCAGCCTCCAGCAATTCAAATGACAACTCTTTTTTTTTACATTTAAAATTTTTATTGGTGGATCATAATTGTGCATGATAGATTCATAGTGATGCATTCAGATATACACATAACGTTATTTGTTCTGTTTCCTTCCCATACCTCCCTTTCCCTCCCTCCCTTTCTCTCTGATCCCCTTCCACTACTCTGCTGGTCTCTTTCCTAATTTTCATGAGATTCATTTTTTCCCCTAACTTCCATATAAGAGAGAAAACATTCAACCCTTTGGTTACTAATTGTTTAACTTGTTGTGTCTAATTTTGTAAGAAAAGGATCCAAATTAGCTTGATTCCATCAACATTGGTGGGCTTAATTTGGGAATGATATATTTGAGTTGATTGAAAGATAAGTGATGATATGAACTGCTAAATGAATAAAAGCTTCAGAATCATTAAAATAAAGGATGGTGACAGGAGACATGGGCCATGGTGGGATGGAGACTCGGTCATTCCCATGGGTCATTCCACATTGTCATTCCGCATGCTGGTTTACACCATGGAACTTGCCAAGTCAGGTAGAACCTGTATGGTAACAGTCTATATCCTGTTCCTATTCCTATTCCTGTTGGTGTTGCCTATTTGTATTGGGAACACCAATTTAATTTTGGTAACATAATTAATAAATTCAACAAAAGTATATAACATGACTTAAGGCTAAATATGACAATTTAATTTTTCAACTTGTTTCAGTTTTATAAGTATATAAAAGCTATAACATAAAAATTTCACATTTAGTTTTATTAATGTTTCTACATTTTAAGTGTCATTATACTAAACATTATATTCCCACCAGGAGTCTATGAAAATGCTTTAATTTAAAGTGGTTCATATATTAACAAGCTTGTCTGAATTGCCTATGCCATAAGCACCTTAGATGATAGCCTCAAGAATATTTTCTGCCACATGTTTTAAATTGTGAGCTGTACTTTCACACCTCTGTGCCAACTTGAATTAAATAGCACCTGAAAAAAATCACTCAGGTAACTACCAAAGGAAACCAAGGTGCTGAAATTGATGGTTGAATGTTAAGTCATGATCCTAAGAAAAGTCCATTTATAGTAATCACGGAGAGCTAAGGTTCTGGATACTTCAAGTAGTTGAGTCTCATTTGAAGTTTCTAGAAAATGAGCTCAACTATTTCTTTAACCTGTCTGGGGAGGGATTGGGATATTGATATTAATCATCTCTTAGCACCTCCTTGGGTTCCTATTGGAACCTTGGCACCTGACTGGAGGCAAAAGTAGCAGAGAGCCTATTGGTGGGGGTGTGGAGGAAACTGAGGTGATGACAGTAGATGGAAAATCTGTAGCAGAAGCCAGAGTCTGCAAGATGGAAACAGAATAGCCCCTCTATTCTCTTATGAAGTCCCCTACTACTTGTAAGTTTTTCTGCTTTAGTCCAGTGTGAAGAAGGGTGTGGCTACAAAATAGCTTACTGGTATCTTCTGCCTCTTCTCCCTTCCCCTACCCTCCCTTCTCCTCTCCTCCCCTCTCCCCTAACCTCCCCTCTCCTCTCCTCTCCTCGCTTGTCCTCTCCTTGTAATTTCTCTGACTCCATGCCAACACCCACACACTAATTCAAAGCCTTCCAAGATGTTCTAAGGGCCAATTTTCAGTATGAAGGAACAGAAAGGATGACCTAAAAGACAACAATGAAGAAAGTTGCACATTTACACCCAATTTCGGCTGCTCTTTACTGGGGGCCTTAGGTGGAAAGGGCATGGAGTAAGAAATCAGCCCCATCTTCCCCATTCCCGTCTAGTCTACTCTTTGTGCAAATCTTCTAGACCCCTTGAGCTGCCAGAGCTGGAGGCCTCCCTTCTCTTCTCCCCAGCCCTTTCTCCCTTGTAGTCATCTGGAGAAAAAGGTAAAGGCCATTCTTAACGGTACTTCCTGGGTAGAAAAATCAAAGCCGGAACTTCACCAATATAGTGCAGATGAATAAACGGGGGAGCCACTAAAGAAGCCTTTCTGAGGGGGGACCAAAGACCACAGGACTCAGGGACTAGTAGGGTGGGCTGAGGATGAAAGGTTTAAGCAAAGGGAGAAGGGAAGACTTCACGTTGTTAGTTTAGATGGCTAGTGGATTAACCATTGCTTGAATGTGACCGAATATGTCTGAAAAATGCGCAGATGTACTCGCAGTGGTGGGCAGGTGAAGAGAACCGTGTGGCTAAACTAGAAGCATCATTGCGATCATGCCTCAGCTTTGCAGGAGCAGACTCAGGAGGGTGGGGAAGGGACCTGTCTCCATCGCCAGTCTCACTGAGAAACAAACACCTGACGTGTGCAACCTCAGATGAAGGAAGGTTTACTAGCTTGCAGTTCTGGAGAGTCCACGGTCATAGTCCACTTGGGGCAGGCTTCTGGGCATCCTGGCCAGGAGTGGAGAGAGCAAGGGCAAGGGCAAGAGGCATGAACAGTCCCTCTGGCCAAACCCCCAGGGTACCACCTGCCAGCTTGGCTGCTCCAGAGCATGAGGTCCATCGGAGGGACATTGTACTTTCAGACCATAGTGTAAGCCCTCAGGCAGGTCCCTGGGCATATTCTGGAGACAGGTAGGTGTCAGACTTCCTTCATTCCACCTTTTCTTGAGAACCAGGGATGGCAGAGGTACTGCTGACCTCTCAGCCTGGTCCTAAGCACAGAAGGATATGAGGGATGATCCAGTAACTCTCCTGAAAGCTTGTGTTGTGAAAAGGAACTCAACAAAACTATCATTTTTAAAAAACAGCAAGCTTCTCTTTTGAGATATGATTCCTATTTCCTTTCTCTCTAACTCTCTCTCTCTCTCTCTCTCTCTCTCTCTCTCTCTCTCTCTCTCTCTCTCTCTCATTTTATTACTATTTGCACTAACTGGAGAACAGATTACGTTTGAATCTAAAGCCAAGTTACATTTTTGGTTGTTCTCTCCTTGTGATCAAGTATTGAAGGTGGAGATGGGAAAATCAATATCAAGGTGGAGACGCAGAGTTATGTAAGAGCCACATGAATGAAACATTAGGTGCCACAAAGCAGGAGTGGGCTTTGAAATCCTAGCCCCAAAGCAGAACTCATTGGGCTGTCTTTTAGAATGGCAAGAAATCAATATGAAAAAAGCATATACCAGGGGCAACTTTAAAATCTGTCTTCACTGGCCGAGAAGCAAGACTCAAAGTGCTTGTGTCCTGGTGGTCTGTGAGAGCTGCTGATGTCAAGGGAGAGTCGAGATGAAAAGTCACAAGATAAATGGCTTTCTTTCAGACCCACTGAGTGCAATGCAGAAGGTGGGCACAACCATCCCCACGCTGCAGTCCTTAGGGTTCACAAGGCACCAAGGAGCAGGTCTAGGAAAGCAAAATCTTGAAAATTGAAGTTTAGAATTTTATGAAAGAATGCAGTTTTTCTCTTTCTCCTCCTCCTCCTCTTCCTGCCCCTCTTTCTCCTCCTCTTCCTCCTTCTTCTTCTTCTTCTTCCTTCAGTACTAGGCAAGTGCCTTACCACTGAGCTACACCTCAGCCCTTTTTATTCTTGATTTTTTTAGACAGGATCAGACAGGTACTGAGGAGCAGGTCTATCAGAATCTTGAAAATGAAGCTCATACTTTCAAAAAATAATGCAAATTTCCTCCTCCTCCTCCTCCTCCTCCTCCTCCTCCTCTTCTTTGTCCTCATCCTCCTCCTTTTCCTCCTCCTTCTGTACTTAGAATTGGCCCAGGACTTTACACATGCTAGGCAAGCACTCTCCCACTAAGCTACACTCCACCCCCTTTTATTCTTGATTGTGAGACAAAGTCTTGCTAAGTTGCCCAGGCTAGCCTGGAATTTGGGATGCTCCCACCTCAGAGTCCCAAATAGCTGGGATTACAGGTATGCGCCACCACACCTGGCCATGTTATTATTTTCAAATACATGTACTAACTCAAGCTGGCTATGAAAGGGCTACCTATGAAAGGGTTTGATACAGTGAGGAATCTGGTTTCTGGTCATGTTTCAGTAAGTTGTGTATATTAATGCTATTACACACACATATACACACTCACACACACGCACACACACACTTCAGTTTCTTGAGTGGGAAATGTGTCTTCATGCTGGTTATATATTTCTGCTCAGACACTGGCTTCTACAGAGTCCAAGGGAGCAGCTGTCATCAGATGGCTATTGGCAGATCCCAGGCTGCGGTTAGATCTCAGGACAGTGATGAATAAATGCTGCTTCCCAAGATGCCCAGCGGCAGCCTCCCTGGGAGGCTCTATATATCTACCTGATTAACCAGACAGGTCATCCAGCTCCAGGAGGACCTCCTTCCCAATTAATCCCCCACACAGTTAGCATTGATTGAGGATCCTGAAGGTAGAAATCTACCACTGCTGCATGAGGCACTTGGAGTCCAGTGTGTGTGTGTGTGTGTGTGTGTGTGTGTGTGTGTGTGTGTGTGTGGTGACTTCTGCAGACAAAGAAGCAATTCAATGTGATGGGGCCCTGACAGGAGCAAGCACAGAGTTCATGGGGGCTGGTGACACAGGGACAGAGTGGTTAATTCTGCTAGTGATGGAGCTGGGGGTTCAGGAAACTAACGCAACAGTAGGAGAGGCTTGAATTTTGGAGGAGGGGTTGGTTGATAAACAGAATCCAGGATGAAAAGAAGTGGAGGCCCAGGTCCCCAGATATGAATGAAGCAGTGTCCTGCCTCTGAGGACCTGTGAGTCACCCCATAGTGTGATTAGACTGAGCATGGGGATGGGGCAGGGGCCTCACCAGGGATGGTGAGAGACAGAACCAGAGATGACAATGGTCATCTCTGCCCAGGGGCCTGGGCAGTTTAAACATCATCTCAGACCTTTAGGTTTTCATCCCAGTGACATTGGGGAGCTATCTAGCAGCCTTTCTGCACCAGGACCCAGTGCAAGACCCCACTAGGCATTTGGTCTTCATGCCTCTTCCTCCACACTGTCACAGTTCCTCGGTATCCCCTCAATCTCCCTTCACCCTGATGTGCTTCAGGACTCTTGTTTTGTAGAAGGTGTCTCTCCGTTTGGGCCTGAATGATGTTTTCTCATGATCAGGTAGAGATTGTGAGTTTTAGGAAGAGAACTTCCTCAGCACATATCAGGGGGTTCATGATATCAACAGGCCTCACCACTGGGGGTTTTCACCTATTTGGTTATCATGATTTTTGTGGAGTTTCTAGTAAAGTTACTATGCTTCTCTTCTTAACTTTGGGGGTAGACACTTTGAGGTGATGCAAATATCATTTTGCGCCTTAATTTTTTGCCCATTGATTTTAGCATTCCTTAGTGGAACCTGCCCACAACATCTTTGATTATGACATCCAATGGTGGGTTTTCTAGTTCCCTCATTCCTTCTGTTTGATAATTGGGGTTTTTCTGTGAGTACAAATCACAACTTAATTTGCTTACTTATTTAATCATTTACATATGTTTTCCTTCACTCACAGATATTTATTTGATTTAGGGGGGTTTGTTTCTTTTTGACATGCCTCCATCTATCCATACATACATACATACATACATACATACATACATCTACCATTTACATATTTACCTATTTTTGAGCACTTCCTTATTTTTTGGATGACAAAATGCTCCAGCGTCATTTGTATTTTCCCTATCCCTACCTCAGTCACTGTTAAACATTTTAGAACAAGGAATGGCATGCTAAAAGATGTGTCCAGAAAGGCTACTTTGTGGAGGACGGTGGATGTGCACATGGGTAAGTGCTGACTGGACCAAGCTGGAACCAAGGCTGTGGCATAACTCACCCATTCAATAGCAAGTCCATTCAATAAGCAAGAGGAAGACATCCTTGGCAGAACAAGGACGGTGCAGGGGGGGTATATGTAAAAGGGTGACACTGATGGGTTTCTCTGCTGTTTGGAGAGAAAGGCGGGCTGGATGGCATCTGTACATTTCCTAACGACAGGCACATGGCACCTACTTCATAGGACTGAGACACAGAAGGAGCTTTGCTTTGCTTTCTTGGCTTCCCACAGCAATTTTATCATTGGGGCTCTCAGCCCTCCTCTCTTCCTTCTTACCAGGGGTTCTTAGTGTGTTGTCTCCTCGGTTCTCTGGCTCTTCCTTTCTTACCAGCACTTGACTGAATCATCTTGCTTCATGAAAGTAGGGCTCTGCTTGGGAAGACCTTTTTTGTTTGAGATGTGTGAGGATGGCACTCCATTTTGCTCTACCAGGTGCTGTTACAAGAGCTGGACACATATCACAGCAAGGTGACTATTCTCAGGAAGCTGATGATTCTAGGGTAGGTAGTAAACAAGTGCATAAATAAGCGAGCTTATTCCAAAGAGTGGGATAAGGCAGGCCCACTTGATGGAAAAGGACCATGAATGGAGGGAGAGTAAATTTTGATGAAGCAATTTTTGGAGTTTACATTAAAAAGGAGGCCTGTTGTTAAGATCTTCCTAAAAGAGTCATATAAAGATGCAAAAGCCATGCATCTTAGCCCATTTTGTGTTACTCTAACAAAATACCTAATGCTGAGTACTTTATAAAAAAAAGAGGTTTATTTGGCTTACAGTTGTGGTGGCTGGTAGGTCCAAAGAACCCAGCACTAGTGAGGATCCCCCTTCAGCTCCATCACAACATGGAAGAAAAACAGAAAGGGAGTTGGTCCCATGCAGAAGGAGCCTGTATGCAAGAGGATGAGCTGTCAGTTGAGTCTGCTTTATAGCAATCTAGATTAGTCTGAGAACTTTCCCACTCCCAAGTGGCAGCATTAGTCTATTTGTGAGAGAAGAGCCCCGTGACCTAGTTACCTTCCATCAGGTCAGCCCTTAAAGCTTCTACTATCTCAGCGCCACGACATTTGGAGCCAAGCCTCTAGCCTGTGAACTGTTGTGGGAAGACCACATCCAGCCACAGCACCGTGAAGGGTTGTCAGCTAATTTGCTGGCCCCAGCCCTGTGAGGTGAGAGGGTTCATGTGTACCTTCAAGGCACCTTTGGACTGCAGGCATTTTATGGTTAGATTGGTTTTATGTCTCCTTTAAGATACTGCACCACCAGCCTGACCTAAATCTACGGCTAGCATCCTTTCCCAGTGCAGTGCACAGGCGCGGACATGACCTTGAGTGTGTACTTGGCTCAACTCATGTTGGACTTCTTGTCCTTGCCTGAACACACCTACTTCATGCTTCACACACACCGCCCCCTCTCTGGTGTATCTTTCCCTCTTCTTCTGTCTCAAAGCTCAGGGCCAACTGCAAGACACTTCTTTCTTATGACACATTCATGGAGAGTTGCTATGTTGCTACTCCCCCTCTCCTCTCGCAGCCTCCCTAGTTTTTTTTTGGGGGGGGGAGGTAATGGGGATTGAACACAGGGGTCTTCTACCTCTGAGCTACACCTCCATCCTTATTTTTATTTTGAACCAGGGTCTCCCTCAGTTGCTGAGGGGTCTTGCTAAGTTGTTGAGATTATCCTTAAGCCTGCAATCCTCCCATCTCTGCCTCCCAAGTACTGGGATTACAGTTGTGCACCACCACATCTGGCTTGCATACTTCCTTTATAGAGAGGAAAGGGGGCTGAGCTGCAGTGTGTCTGCTACTTAGAGACTGTGCATGTCTTTTCAGCTTTTCATTGCCTAACTTTTGTGTGGCCAGAGCCTGCATCTCTACCTGTCCTTGCCCAAGGTCACCCAAGCTCAAAAAAAGAATTAATAACATGGCAGGTGCTGCTGGTTCCTGGCTTGTGATGAGCAATCTTTCTCTGGAGGCCAGATTTCTCATAAGCTCTGACTGCTCCAATTCAGGACAACTTTGGTAGCAACTTCTCCACTGTGCTGAAGATTTTCCTTTGTTTCTTGGTCTTCTGTTCCCGCCCTCTTCCACCTGTTGTGTGCTGTAGAAGACTGACTCACACGAACCCTTCTTCCCAAGTTCTGTTGCCCTATGTTTCCTTTCTGGGTTTAGCCAGAGGACAGGAAGATGTCCTGCTAGTCCCCACTAAGAGGGCCCCATGTCTTGATTAATTTCTGTACTGAAAGCCAGGTGTTCTCTGTATAACTGCTCTCTCTGGGTTCTAGAAATTATGCCTTCCCTTTTCATTTGGGTCTGGTGTTGCTGCACCCCCTCTCCCTTCCACCAGTCCACAACTTTGTAAATAATACCTTGCCTCAGTTGACTTACTGGTTATGCTGTTTTTCACTGAGGCCCTGGCTGAGATATGTGAGAAGCCAAATAATAATACTAATGATAATGATAATAATAGTAACAACAGCAACAATAATAAAAATTCCAGCAAAAGGAGGTCAATTGTCCTGAGGAATAGTCAACACAACCTTTTGTTTTAGTTTCAATTACCATATAGTGAATCACCACCAATTTGGCAGTTTACAAGAGCACCTGTAGATTATCTAATTGTTCTGTAGGTCAGAAATCTAGGTGTGACACAGTTGGGCTCTCTGCCTAGGACCTTGCAGGACTGAAATCCAGGTGTTGGTTTGGATATCTCTTTATTGGAAGCCCTGCTCAGGAACCTACTTCCCAGTTCACTCAGCTTGATGGTAGAACTTGGTCCTTGCGGTTGCAGGACTGATACTTCTGTGTCTTTGGGCAGTCAAGTGGGGTCCATTGTCAGCATCTAGAATTGACTCTCATTTAACCTCACATGGCTTCCTACATCCTCAAAGCCAGCAATGAGAATTTTTCCTTTTGGCAGACCCTTTTAACCATCAAACATTTTTTTTTCCAGAAAGATCCTATTGTGCTTTGGATTTACAATGTCTCTAGACCTCGTTCAGTAGATAAGGTAGCCATGTTGGAGGTGGGTCTTGGTTGCTGGGAGGGGTCCCTGGGCACATGGTCAGGACAGTGTTTCCTAGGCCAGCTGCTACAGTGTCTTGCTCTTCTCTCTCCCCTATTGCCATGAGCTGATAACAAGCTCTCTCTTCCCCT
Source organism: Graphiurus murinus (assembly GCA_004027655.1). Classification (NCBI taxonomy): domain Eukaryota; kingdom Metazoa; phylum Chordata; class Mammalia; order Rodentia; family Gliridae; genus Graphiurus; species Graphiurus murinus. The sequence continues at coordinate 59,358 of PVLC010006794.1, forward strand.
CTGCTCCCTGTTAGAAATAACTTTTTCGTAACATCAAGAAAAAGGCACGTGTTTAAAAATTGCTTGGCAATGCAATTTTACTTTTTTGCAAAACAGGGTGCCCCCACATATACAAGAGAGAGCACACCTGAGGAAGCACCTGGCGGGTCTTATATCCCTAATGCAAAGCCCCTCCTGCGCTGAACTCCTATTGGTGGGAGTTACAGCTTCACATTCTTCCCGGTCAGCTACAGGGGAAGTTGGGGGAGGGTCAGCATCTATAATCTCTTGAGATGCTAATTTTGTGAAGGAATCCAAGTATTACAAGATGGCAAATTACAAGGTGGCAAATTACAAGATGGTGGTTAAAATCAAATTACTCCTTTGACAGAAAAGATACAATTATTTTTCTCACATCCCCACCACAAAACCCTGAGGAATGGCAGCTCTGCTTCCTGCTTGGAAGTCATTCTAACATGGACTGAAATCTCCATTACCATGAGCAAATGTTTTTGTTTTTTTATCTAAGTTTTTTTTTTTTCTTCATGTTTCAGGTGTTGGATCATATTGGTGAGAATGTTAAGTGAAATAAATCCACATCCCTTTTAAAACTCCCCTGATTGACTGAAGTCAGTGAGAATATCTCTCTTAAGTCAAATGTACCCTATATCATGCCCTTATCACTTGAGCAAGGTCCTGTCATCTGCACAAGTCCTGTCCACATAGAAGAGCAAGGAATTTCATAAGGGTGTGTGTGAACCATTGCTGGGTCATTTTAGAGTTCTTCTCACACAGCCTTCATGAGCCCCAGTGGACCACCATCTGTTCTCTTAGATTTTGGGGTCTTTCCCTTGGGCAATTGTGAACAAACCCAGCTACCTTCTGACTCTTTACTCTAGCTTTTGTGTATTTTCAGAATTCTTAACCTGGAGACTTATTGCTCACTAGGATTAGAAAGAAAATGGGATGGCTTTGATCTCCATGTTACTGATGGAGCCATTGGCATTGTGTGGTCTTGGACCAAGGGTGCTGGGCACTGCTCTATGATGTAGGAGGGTCCTGCATGGTGATGTTTTCTGCTCATGTGGTTTCTCAGGAGAAAGCATAATATAATCAATTAGTTTCTATTTACTGAGCTTCCCTCCCTTTCCTGCAACTCCCAGGAGATTCCTCCAGCTCACTTTTAGGGCAATAACTTTTCCTGTTTGAGGATGAGGTGGCCATTTTTAGATAGAGTGTGAGTAGGTTTTGGGAAACTTAAGGGGGGAAAAAGCCCCCAAATGACACCAATATGAGATTTGGGGCTGAGGCTGTGAAAGAGTAAATATTCAAGGAGAGTTTCCCCATGGCTGCCCAAGGAGGGCTGCACCCATCACTGTTGAACTTGAGTCCTGAAGATGGATGTGGTGCCTGGAGATGCTGGCTGCACCCCCGCCAAAGTACCTGTGACGTCATTGCATTTTGGGTGCACTCCAAGTTCAGTGTATTGATGAGTCCTGAAGAGTTTGCTTTCTCAGTCTCTCTCAAATCTGTGTCCTCCTTTCCACTGTCACTTCACAATACAGTTGACCAACAACTATTTCCTGACCTTACACTGTGGATCAGGCACCATCCTAATTGCCACTTGCTTATTAAGACCTGACTTAAAAGTTTAATTCCTCTCTCTCAGCTCACATAATTGTTCAATCTGACATTCTCAAGTGATCACTCCATGTTATTGATCAAAACACTTCAATACTTCTCTAGTGTGTTTCTTGGTTCACAATCCTTAATAAGCAAGACCCAGTCCTTTGGGACATGATTCCAAAACACCCATCAGGTCCTATCCTGTACCTTCAGTTTGTTGCCAGAAAGATCAGCTTCTCTGTGCTTGCTTTCTTCTTTACTGTGTGTAATCCTGGTCTTTCCCTTCAAACACCCCCCACCATGCCCCCGAGTCTGCCCTTTGAAATAGTACTCATGCAACAAGCAATGTCTCCGTCAACATTCTCACTGCTATACTATGAAAAGTCCTGACCATACAAATTAGAAGAAGGAAGGTTTATTTCCTCAATTTTTTTTTTTGAGATCCGGGGTTCATTCGATATGAGGCCAGGGTCTCTGGATGTCAGGGGATGTTTCTGTGAAGCAGAGAGAGGGAGAAAGCTAGACTCTGCTCTCACTTCATGGAGGTTGGAAGCAAGAGAGCAAGCAAGAAAAGGGATTCAGAGACACAAGTACAGTCCCTACAGCCATGCCCCCATGACCCACCTTCTCTAGCCACACCTCACTGACCGAGGTTGCCATTCAGAGGAGGTCACAAACCTCATGACTTAACTATATCAACCATGAGCTCCTTGGGGGACAGTCTATATCTGACCATAGCAAACACCTTGCTAAATACATTGTTACTCACTAAACTAAGAATTGGAAGCAGGTTCTTGAAGAGGTATTTGTGCACCTATGTTCATAGCAGCATTATTGACAGTAGCTAAAATGTGGGGGTAATGCAAACATTCTTTGATGGGTAGAAGAATGAAATTTGTTATGATACAATAAGATATTATTCAGCCTTCAAAAGGAAGGAAATCCTGACATATGCTACGCCATGGATGAATCTTGAGGACATTATGCCAAGTGATATAAGGTAGTCACAAAAAGACAAAATACTGTAAGATTTTACTTATATGAGGTTCTAAGGGTCATCAGAATCTCTATGACTCTGAGAGAGTAGAATGGTACTGGGCTGAGAGAGGGAAAGTGGGAAGTTAGGGTTTGATGAGTATAAAGTTTTAGTTCCAGAAGATGAAAAGAGTTCTGGATTGAAAACTCTGGAGTGATTCTCATTGTTTTATCTGTGAATATCACCTGGCATTTTTCTCTCAAGGGAATTAAAGGAACAAAAATAGAAAAGAAGAACTGAAATTATTTTTGTTCACTGATGACAAAAATCCTTTATTTAGAATATCCAAAAAACTCAACCAGAAGTCTTCTAGAGTTCATAAATAGCTTCAGCAAAGTAACTGGATAAAAAAAATCAATGCACAAAAAGTACTAGCATTCCTATGCAACAATCATGTATTCACTGAAAAACAAATCCAGAAAACAATTTCATTCATGATAATTCCCCAAAAGGATAAAATACGTTGGAATAAATTTAATCAAGGAGGTAAAATACCTCTACAATGAAAATTATAAAACACTAAAGAAAGAAACTGAAGAAGATCTTAGAAGATGGAAAGACCTCCCATACTCTTGGATATAAATAAATATAATCAAAATAAATATAATCAAAATGGCTATCCTACCAAAAGTTATCTGCTTCAAGATTCAATGCAATCCCTATTAAAATATCATGGCGATCTAGAGAAATCAGTCATAAAATTCACATGGAAAAACAAAAGACCCAGAATAGCCAAAGCAATTCTCAGCAATAAAAATTGTGCCAGATGCATCCCAATTCCTGATTTCAAATTATACTACAAAGCAAAAGTAATAAAACAGCATGGTATTAGCAAAGCAAAAAGAAAAACAAACAAACAAGAACCCCCCCCATACACAAGACACATAGACCAATGAAACAGAATAAAAGACTTGGAAGCAAATCTTCCTATTTATAACCATCTTCATTTTTTATAAAGATGCCAAAAGCATATGCTGAAGGAAAGACAGCCTTTTCAACAAATGGTGTTGGGAAAACTGGTTATCCATTTGTAGAAAGACGAAATTACACCCCAACCTCTCACCCTGCACAAGAGTCAACTAAAGATGGATTAAGACCTAGAAATTAGACCAGAAATTTTGAAATTTCTAGAAGAAGACATAAGACAAACACTATAATATGTAGGTACTGGTAGAAATGTCCTCAATTAAACCCCAGAAGCTCAGGAAATTAAAACAAGAATTATATATGGAAAGGCATTAAATTAAAAAGCCTCCATGCATCAAAGAAAACCATCAAGAGGCTAAAGAGAGAGCCTACAGAATGGGAGAAGATCTTTGTCAGCTACCCATCTGATGAAGGATTAATATTTAGCATATAATATATAAAGAACTTACATAACACTAAAAAAAAAAAAAAAAGAAATGGGCCACTGACCTAAATAGACACTTCTCAAAGGAACAAATACAAATGGCTAATAAATGTATGAAAAATGCTGAACATCATCACTAATCAGGGAAATGCAAATTAAAACTACTCTGAGATTCCATCTAACTAGAATGTCATCCAAGAACATAAACAATAGCTGGGTGTAGCGACGCATGCTTGTAATCCCAGTACTTGGGAGGCTGAAACAGGAGGATCGCAGGTTTGAAGAGAGCTTCAGCAAGTAGTGAGACTCATCAACTTAGTGAGACTCTGTTTCCAAATAAGAAATAAAATCAGGGTGGTGGTGTAGTTTGAAGGTAGAATGCTTATGGGTTCAACCCCTAGTACCACCACACACAAAAAAATAAATAAAATAAAAGAAGATTGGGAATAAAACTACCATATGGCCCAGTGGTACCACTCCTGGGCATCTTTCCAAAGAAATTGTTCGTAGCACCACAATTCACAACAGCCAAATTATGGAACCAGTCTAGGTGTCCATCAACAGAGGAATGGATCACAAAACTGTGATATATACACAATGGAATTTTACTCGGCCTTAAAGAAGAACAAAATCATGTCATTTGCTGGAAAATAGATGGAACTCGAAAATATTATGCTCAGCAAGATTAGCCAGTCTCAAAAAATGAATAATTGTAGTTTTCATTTGCATGTAGCATCTAGATTGAAATTAGGAAATGAGGCATCATGTAGAAAAAGGGAGACTCTGATGGAGTGATAGAGGGAATTTGGGGAGGAAAAAGGGGGGATAGAGAGGTAAAGGAGGTGATGGTTGAAATAATTCTGCATATGTATACAAAATTACCAATTCCAATCTCAAAGACATGTTCGGGGAGGGGGAGGGAAGGTTTGAGACCATAGGAGAAGTACTCCAAGAGTTGCATGCATGTATGTTTCTATCATTTTATACCCCAGTATAATGTATAATTACAATGCTCCCAATAAATGTATTTTTTTTAAAAAAGAAAAGCATTCTAGAGATAGTTGCACAATATTATGAATGCATTTGATGCCACTAAACTATACTAAAATGGTTAAGATGGTAAATTTTATGTTATGTATATTTTGCCACAATAAAAAAAATGGAAGAAAAAAATCCTAGGAATATATAGTTTGCCCCCTGTTGAGGTGGGGGGAGGCCTCCTTCCTCTGCTGGCCAGTTCCCACAGGTAGCACTCCAAGTCTTTCCTATGTATTATCCAAAAAGCATTTGTTAGATTGGATTTGTGTGGCTCCCATCCATCCGTGAGTGTTATGTATTGCTAAGTATACAAAAAGTTATTTTCTGGGGCTTTGACAATAGGCTCTGAGGCATACATGAGATCAGCAGATTAATATATTCGAATGTTAGTGCTACCCTCACTGTGCAAATTATAGTTCTGTTGTGCATTCTCACACAAATGGGGGCCCCTTTGGCACTTGTACGTGCCCTCTGATGGAGCCCACATTGGCTGCCAACTTTGTTGTTCCTAAGGTGTTTCAGCAGGAGCCACCAGACTTGACACTTTTATTAACTACCCAGTGGGAGTTGAATGGTATAAATAGTATGTAGGAATAGGATGTTTGTTTTGCAGAATTTCCTACATCGTTGGGATTAATGGGCATAGAAGACCTTTCTCATCATGCATCATTAATAACATGAGCCACTTCAGTATCACGAATGATTATCACTTGTTTCTCTGCAAACATGGTTAAAGCACTCCAACCTGTACAAATACAAAAATCTCCATGTGCCACATAAAGATGCACACATCTTGGCTCAACACATTCCTGAAGTGGATGTGTCCCTCACCTCAGCTCTTTGCAATTGAGATGGAAGAAACTACTTCCTGGGGTTGCTCTTGATGAGTAGCCTGAGAATGGTGCCTCTCTCTGTTGTGATATTTAACACATGAGAGACTGGGTTTTCTCTTATGTGGTCAGCTAATATTATGGATTTAATGGAATTAAAGATTTAAGTCCATTATTACCTGGTATACACAAAAATGGAAACAAAATCCTTACATGTCAGATCTAGCCCTTGCCTACAGGGGCTCTCTAATATTCTTATACTTTTCTTTCTTTTCCCAAATTGCTGGCTGTGACCAACCGACTCACCTCACAAACCTCTAATAGGTGTGCATAATTTTGCTAGGGCTGGCTTAACACAAAAGAAGTCTATTCTCTCACAGTGGTGGAGTTTCAGCGGTCCAGAGCCAAGGTGTCTTCAGGATCATGATCTCTTGGAAGCCCCAGCGGAGAGTATTGCTTGACACTTCCATCTCCTGGTAGCTGCTGGCCATCCTGGGCCTGTAGATCTATCACTCCATCGCCTCCTCTGTCATTTCAAGGAACCATCCTTGTGTCACTCTTCCCCTTTCACAAAGGCACCAGTCGGACTGGATGTGGGCTACCCTGCTGATCTTATCTTCACTGGGTTGCATCTAGGCAGATCCTACTGCTGGGTAAAGTCATGTTCCTGTGTGTGTGTGTGTGTGTGTGTGTGTGTGTGTGTGTAAGGGAGAATAGTTCAATCCAGTAGAAGGCCACAGTTGAAAGCTTGTGAAAAAGGACACATTAAGGTAAAAATGCCTGATCCTCCAGGTCCTGCTGCCACTAAGTATAGCTAATGTACAGGAACAGAATTCCCCCAGTTCAGTTCTAGCAGCTCATGTGTTCTGAGCTAATGAGAGGCGCTTCTCTGAGCAGAGGAAGCTCCTCTGTGGATTGCTTGGAGTTTTGGCCTGATTTGACCCCTACTTGCTCAAGAATGACATTAGCAGGAAGCTCTTTCTAGCAGTTCAGGTTCCTGTAAGAGGATTGCAAATATTTAGAGATAGGGTCGTCTTGGAGTCCTTTCAATAGCCCAAGTCAGAAACCCAAAAGCTAATGTCTTAGAAGCTGTATCCTTGAAATTCCTCTTTGAGAACCGAAGCTTCCAGCCGCCTTCAGATTGAAATAGATAATTTATGGTTAGACTTTATTATTTCTGATTAGCATGTCAAGTCACCTACAGAGAGACTAAGGCAAAACCAGAAAGTTGTTCATACTCCAAGTAAAACTTATCAGTATGATTCCATGCAGGGCAAAGGACTCCCCGGGTGTTGCAACACAGAGCTGACACTAAATATAAACAAGGTTTGAGACAATCATTACCTTCGCCAGTTCTCCCAGAGTTTGAGCTGTCAACTTCCTGTGGCTTCCCTCCAAATGAGTGGCATGTACAACCTTTCAATGCAGGGATGAAGGAGGAGCAGCTCCTGCCTCCCAGGGCAATGCCATGCACGGTGGAAATGCCAATCAGAAGTATTATTACTCCCGTCCTCTGAATTTTCTTATTCTAGCTTAACTTTCCATTTCTGTTGAGAGAACTCTAAAATTAACTTCAGATTGACAACTTTCTTGTAGTTTTTATGCAGAGGTGAAAATTTTTAACTACTCGCTTGAAAGAATTCCCCCATGTGTTACAATGAAGTTGGGTTCATGCTTGTTCATATTCAATAGATGCCTTTTTTTTTTTATTTATTTAAATTTTTAAATTTTTTTTTATTATTTTTTAGCATGGAATTTTATACATTTCTTGGGTACAACAGGGTTAATTACACATTTTTGTTGGGTACAAACTAGTACAGGTAAAGACATCCATGCACATATTTCTCATTAACCCTTCCCCAATTCCCACCCACCCTCCCCCTATCTCCTGGTCAGTTTAGTGATTGACTTTGATGTGAT
>PVLC010006795.1:0-67137 GCA_004027655.1 Graphiurus murinus
TTATTAACTAATTTAACATAAGTTATGAAAGGAATTTAGTGATGTATATAAATGGTCCTGTGATGGATTTCATTTATTTTAAATTTCTCCAAATAGTCCCTTCACCTTATTGTTCTAATATATGAATTCTCAATGGGGGCAAAAGTTAGTTCTTAGGGAGGAGAACAAGTTTCTTTTTATGTATAAAGCATAAATTTGTAGTATTAAAATTTCATGGGAGATGATCAGGCAAAATGTCTTAAATGGCTTAAAGAGTAAGTTGGGAAACATTCCTTTAACTGAACCCTGGCTATCCTTGAGATTTTTGTGTCTCACAATTCTTTTCTCTGTCAAGACCCAGGAGTGGGTAAGGGTCCTCCTTATTCCTTATTTCCTTTTGCAGACTAATCATTCTTCCTAAGATTTCTTCTTGAAACAAAACCCTGAAAATTAATTAATATAGTACACCATACTAATGGAATAAGAAACAAAAATCCAAGGTCTTGTGTATTCTAACCACTCTACCACTGAGCTATATCCATAGCCCCTAATTTTCCATTGTTAAACCACACTTACATTCTTGTGAGAAATCTCACTTAGCTATGGTGTACACTACTTATATGTTGTTGGATTCTGCTTCCTAAAATGTTTTTGAGGATTTTGGTCCATAGTTATAAGAGATATCTTGTGATGACTTTGTCTGGTTTGGAATTGGGGTAATACAGTCACATATAATAAATTAAGAGTATTTCTTCAATTTTTTGAAAGAGTTTGTATAGGATTGATATAAATTCTTTAAATGTTTGGTAGAACTTATCAGTAAAGACATCTGGGCCTGGAGTTTTGTTTTGTTTTCTCTTCTTTTCTTTTTTTGTACTGGGGATTGAATCCAGGGGCATTCTACCTATGAGTTACATCCCCAGTCCTATGAAACAGGGTCTCACAAGTTGTGAGGGCTTCACTAGGTTGCTGAGGCTGGACACAAAACTTCAGTCCTCCTGTCTCAGTCTTCCAAGCACTGGGAGTATAAGCATGCACCACCATGTCCGGCTATATTTTCTACTTCTTGAGTGAATTTCTATAGTTTATGACCCTCTAGAAATTTTCTCATTTTATCTTAACTATCAATTTTTGGCATATAGTTATTTATAGTAGTTCCTATATTTTTTTTATTTCTGCAAGATTCATAATAATGTCCACTTTTTTTGTTCCCATTTTTAATAATTTTGAGACTTCTCTCTTTTAGTTTGATCAGTCTAGATAAAGATCTGCCAATTCTGTTACTCTTTTCAAAGAACCAACTTTTGGTTTATTGCCTGTTTTTTTATTTCCCTAATGTATGCTCTAATTGTTATTATTGTTCTTTCTATTTGCTTTGAATTGTTTGCTCTTTCCTCCCAGTATCTTAAAGTAGAAAATTAGATAATTGATTTGATATCTATAAGATAAACACTTCCAGGTATAAATCTCTCTCCAAGCACTGCTTTATATGTATCCCGTACATTTTGGTCTCTAATACCCTAATTTTCATTCAACTCAAAACATTTTATGTGTGACTTCCTATGAAATTTCCTTTGTGATTTCTTCTTTGATTTATTGATTATTTAGGTCTGTATTGTTTAATTTGCACATTACTCGTAAATTTTTCCAATTTTTTGTTATTCATTTCTAATTTCATTCCATATTGATTGGAGAACATTTTTACATTATTTTAATCATTTTAAGTATGTTGATATTTGTTTTATAGCTTAATATATGGTCTGTACTGGAGTCGTGCTCATCATACATCAGAAAGACACAATCCAAAACACCCTGAATATTGAAATCCCCAAACATCAAAATCTCTAGGTTCTAAACTCCTGAAAGTTTAAAATTACTAAAGACTAAGCTCCTGAAAATCACAATTCCAAAAAAATAAAATCATAGCCAAATTATGGAACCAACCTAGGTGTCCATCAACAGATGAATAGTTTATAAAATTATGCAATAAAGAAGAATAAAATTATGTCATTTGCAAGAAAATGGAAGGACCTGGAGAGCATTATGCTAAGTGAGATTAACCAGTCACAGAAAGTGAAGGGTCATATGTTTTCTCTAATATGTGCAAGCTAGGGAATAATTGGGATACTAGAGGGACTCCAGACAATGGAGGAGAAACCTTAGTGGAGCTAGGAAGGTGGTCTAAGGGAAGGGGAGGGGGAAGACTGAGGTTCATCAGTAGAAATACTACCATCAACTATGTGTACATATGTGAATATACCAATGTCAATCTCAATACTCTGTATTGGGAAGGGGAAAATGGGGAGGTGCGTGTGCTGTGTGCTCATATGTCACTGTCAACATGGTTTACTTTATGATGTGAGACTATAATGCACCAATAAAAGCACATTATAAAAAACAAAAACACAAGATTAAAATCCCAAAAGCCAAAATCCTGAAAACCACAACACTTATTGGAGGTAGGGTGGGGGGTAGGGCAGGAGGAAGGGCCATATAAGAAACCATATAAGAGAGGTAGGAAGTCAAATTATGGGTAAAGAGTTAATAAATTTTTGGTTTATGCAGGATAGTTGCATCATGTAAAGTAGAACGAATGCCTAAAAACCTGGTAAAGCATTATTTTGGGTGTGTCTGCCAGGATGTTTACAAAAGAGATTATTGTGTGAGTCTAAATGGACTAGGAGATGGGGAAGAACTGCCACATAGACAATAAATGTGAACAGTATCTTCTAAAAGAAAAAAAGCAGCTATTCATCATGATGTAGCACTTCAAGATTTAGTCAGATGGTGAATGTTGGTTGGTTCTTTGGACTACCTGTTGGGCAATTGCCCACAGTCTATCTCTATAATATATTTCTTATATATCTAATTAGCTTGGATTTTCCTTTTTTCAAACGGGATTTCCCCCCATCATTTTAAATTGTCAGTATTTTTCACAATTTTCTATACTATATATTTCATTTCCCATCATTTCCAATATAAAAAGTATAAGTTAGCCGGGCGTGGTGGCGCACGCTTGTAATCCCAGTACTTGGGAGGCTGAGACAGGAGGATCTAGGTTCGCGGCCAGCCTCAGCTACTTAGTGAGGCTCTCCACAACTTAGTGAGACCCTGTTTCAAAATAAAGAATAAAAATAGGACTGGGGGTGTAGCTTGGAGGTAGGATGCCCTTGGGTTCCATCTCCATTGCCCCCCCCCCCAAAAAAAAAGAGCATAAATTGTGTAATGACTTTTAGAGAGTTCTGATTCATTTTATACATCATTCACAAATTTGACTGAGTGGAAGTGTATGACTATAGCACTGACTTTGTGTATAAGTATTGTGATTAGACAGAAAAATTCTAAAAGTTCCATAATAAATGAAGGAATGTCCTTTCTAGGCATCTACATTTGTGAGAGATAAAATTTCTCAAGCTCTTGGCTTTTTATGTGCTAGTGGCCCATTGTGATTTTTGATTGATCTCATCAAAAGATAGATTGTCATAGTATTTATTTCAATTTAAAAAAATTTTTGTTGTACTTGGGATTGACCCTAGAGGCTCTCTACTACTGAGTGATACCCCTAGGCCTTGTTTTAAAATTTTTATTTCTAAACAGTGTCTCATGAAGTTGTTGAGGCTGGCCTTGAACCTGTGATCCTACTCTCTGTTGTAAAGCTGGGTACATCCAATTACCAATCCAAGTACTTGGATTAAAGGTGTGAGACATCACACCTGACTTGACTGGAGTATTTAGTCCATTCAGATGTAATATTATTATTGATATAGTTTAATTTAAATCTGCTATCTTACTTTTTGTTTTCTATATGTCTCATTTGTTTTGGTCCTCTGTTCCTCCTTTATTGCTTTTTTTCACATTGAGTGAATATATTCTAGTGTAACATTTTGATTACTTTAATGACTTTTCTGTAACAAATTTTGAGTTATTCTCTTGGTGGTTACTCTGGGGCTTGCCATATACATCCGAACATTCCCATCCTTTCTTTAGCCTACTCTAACTGGGCTTTCATCCTCACTAACGAAATAAATTTTAAACCCAATAATCTTTGGTCTTCATTTTACTCAATAGCATCTGATACAGTTAGTCTCATCTCTCCCCCTATTTTGAATCTTTCTTCCTGTGGTTTGTGGGACTCCATTCTCTCATGCTTTCCTCCAGCCTTACTAGTTGTTCTATTTTAGTCTGCTATCATAATTACTACTTGTTTTCTAGACATCAAAATATTGCAATGGCCTAGCCCTGGGCTGAGTCTCTTTTCTTCTCTATCTTTATTCATTAGTTAATTTAGTTTGCTCGGAGCTATGACTCTTAATTCCCTCCACACACTAAAGATTTCTGAGTTGGCAACCCTGAAACCAACTTCTCCCTGAACTTGATACTTCGTATCTAATTTCCTCTTTAACACCTATGCTTGATGTTAAATAGTCATCTGAATTTTAACATGCCTCCAAAACAAACTGCCAAACCTATCCCAGTAAACACCACTCCATTTTTTCTGGATGCTCATGTCACAAACTGTGGGATTGACTAGATTTTAAATTTACATTATGATTTAAGTATTCCTTAGGTAAATTTAAAGTTGAACTGAAGTTCAGATACTGGAATTTCAGATACCCTTGACTTGTTCTTTCTCTCATGCACCATGTCCAATGTATTTGGAAATCCTGTCAGCTGTGTGCTTTCAAATTTATCTGCATTTTAAACAACTCTCCATTTCCTCACTTTCTACCCCTCTAATAAAAACCAATGTCTTCCTTAATCTGTACTCCTGCAATCATTGCCTTTCCCCATCCCCCTGTACAGTGCATTCACAGAGCAACCAGGGTGAGTAAAAGTTGGATTTTGTACCTCTTCACTAAACAGTCCAGTACCACCACATCTCATTTAGAATAAAATCCATAGTCCTTACCTTTGCTTACTAGACACTATATCATCTATGTATTAGCTATTTACTGCTGTGTAACAAATTATCCCCAAATTTAGTGGCTTTAAACTAGTTCTGGCTTGGAGCCTGTTATAAGACTGCAGTAAGGTTTTGGCTGGGTTAGTGTCAGCCAAGGGCTTACCTGAGGATAGAAGATACACTTTTAAGGAGGTTAATTCTCATAGCTGGCAGGTGAGTGCTGGTTCTTGAAGGGAAGCTTCAGTTCCTTCCTACATCACTTCTCTTTAAGCTGTTTGAGTGTATTCTCAGCATAGTATCTGGTGTTCTCTAGAATATGAGTAATACAAGAGAGAGGGAAGATGGAAGCATCTTTTTCTATGACCTGATATTCGAAGTCATATAGCATTCATTTTGTCACATCCTATTGATTGGAACCAAGTCATTAAGTCTGGCCCCTATTTAAGAAGAGAATTATTCTCTCCCTTTTGAAAGACGGGCTGTCATAGAATTTACAGACAAATTAAAAACCACCACAATTTGCCCCTTAAATACTTCTCTGGCCTTTTGTTCTTTGGTCTGGTATTCCTGATATTTGCCTTCTTTGACGCACCATTCTTCTTTTGAGAAACAGTAGACATTGTGCTTGGCTTCCATGGTGAGTTATTAGGCATTAATTTTCTCTAACTGTTTTTAAGAAGGCTTACGAGGAGGTATGACTCCACCATACTAAGGACTGACAATTTTATATGTTTTGTGGCTTGAGGGGCATTCTGTTGTATCTTAGAACATATTTCTATATCTTGGCTCTTTTCTTATGTCTTGCAAAATTATCTTTTTTTGGGGGGAAAATTCATGTCAATTCAAACATTCTTTAGATATTAACATATTTGCCTATATTACCTATAGTAACAGGAAAACCCTCTGAGATGAGGTAACATTTGAGCCACAATGTGAGAGGTGAGTGAGTCCTGTGACTTTCTAGAGGGAAATCCTCCCAGGTAGAGTGACTGGACAGGCCCTGAGGTGGGAACGACGTGCCTGCCATGTTTTGGGGACAGTGAAGACGAACAGGAAGTGGTTGAGCAAGCAAAGGGGAAGATGGATTTTCTCTTCCACTGTTCCACATACCCGTCTCTCTCTCTTTTCTTTTTCTTTTTTTTTTTTCCTATCTCTCTCACTTTTTTTTTTTTAGAGATAGAAATGAAGGGCATTCTACTTCTGAGCTATATGCCAGCCTTTTTTTAAGTTTATTTTTTAAAAATTAGAAACAGGGTATCACCTAGTTTCTGGGGCTGGCCTTGAACCTGTGATCCTTCTATCTCAGCCTCCCAAGTACTGCTGCCTCTCTTTTAATCTTTATTTGATCTTCTTTTCTTCATAGTTCATATCACTACATGAAAATAATTACATATATATTTATTAGTATTATCATATTTTCCCTCACTGCCTGCTCCTTTGCTCTCAAATATAAAGTCTCAGAGAGTAGGGATTTGGTATCTTTAGCTCATTTCTGTAACTCCAGTGTCTTGAACATTTGTGCCTGGTATGCTGCCAATTTCTGGTTCAGATTTTTAAATGAATGAACACATTGAACAACTCTGTTCACAATTGTCTTGGGGGACATATCTACCACATGATATAATGAATATTTTAGGGGAATCACATGTTTAGGAAAGCACTTGAGAAACCATGATGATGTGGATGATTTTGCTAATAATGTTTGTCTTGAATTTGGATGTTACCAGTTCTCATATATTTACATGGCATTTAGTCCAAAATTATAGATTTCTGAATTACTGTTCAAAATATAATTTGGGTACATGACCCAGTTTATTATTATTAATTCTCCAATTTGCAAAAGTCTTTTGGGACTGATGATTAGAGTGTGGTATTCCAACCAGGCATCTGTTATGTGAGCATCAGAACCTTCATGCCTGAAAGTCTTCCTTTCCACAAGCTTTCCTTAATGAGTACTTTACTAGGAGGAATGCTCTGATAGACAAGATAAAGTATAATTGGCTCACCAAATTTTGAAAGTGTGGAAGGAAACAGAACAAATAATGTTATATGCATATATGAATGTATTACTATGAATCTCACTGTTGTAAATGGGAAGGGAGGAGGGGGAAAAAGGGCGATATGGGAAGGAAACAAGCCAAGTGACCTTGTGTGTATATATGAATACATCACTCTGAATATCACTATGATGTACAGCTATAATGCACCAAAAAGAGATTAATAAAAAATAGAAATGTTTTCATCCCAGAAATCTTCAATTTAACAATGGATTTGATGCTATTTTGCTTTTTCAGTCTATATTATATATCTAATAAAAATGTTAATCTAATATTCTTTTTTACCCTTTTTTCTTTTTGTAGTTTTACCACTGAGCTATATCCCAATCTATTTTTTTTTTGAGACAAGGTCTTGCTAAGTTGCCCAGGGTGGTCTTGAACTTGTGACCCTCCTGACTCATCCTCTAGAGTAGTTGGGTAGGTGTGTTCAATCATGCCTGGAATGAATCTGATATTCTTGATATTTGCCTTCTTTGAAGCACCATTCTTCTTTTGAGAAGCATTAAACTTTGTCTTGGCCTCCCTTGTGACTCATTAGGCATTAATATTTCTAACCATTTTTAAGAAGGCTTATGAGGAGACATTACTCTATCGTATTAAGCACTGACAAATTCATATTCTTATAGCCTGAGGGATATTTTGTTATATATTAGAACATGGTTCTATATCCTGATTATTTTTCAATCTATGACACATAAAACTATTTTTGGGTGAAAAATCGTGTCAATTTAAACATCCTTTAGATATTAACATATTAGCCTGTATCATCTTCATTATCTCACTCTGCTAGCTAAGCTGAAAATTGATAGCCCTTTTAATAGAGTCACAAAGGACATTATAATGCTAACCATGCATTATCAAATTAGAGAATATGTGTATTTATATTTCCACTATTCTCAAGAAAACAAATAGAAAGCTCTTAATATCTATTATCTACAGTCATAATCTAATAAATGTTTCTTTTAAATTTTTTTTCAATACTGGAATTGAACTCAGGGCCTTGTACTTGCTAGGCAAGCACTTTAACACTGAACACTGAGCTACACTGCCTACCCCCCTTTTTAAAATTTTGAGACAGGTCCCTCCAAGTTGCCCAGGGTGGCCACAAAGTTATGATCCTTTTTTTTTTTTAGCCACTCTTCAAAAAACGTTAATTATTATCATGTTCTAGTGTTACTAGCAAACATTTGAATATACCCTTCATCTGAAAAATGGAGCCAATTCTGTGTTTAAATTCATGGCCTTAGGTCATACTGAGACCTACTATATAGTGAGATGTTCATGAATGGGATTCCTTTGATTCATAAGCTAAGGGACATTCACTATGGTTTAGATGTGAATGAAATAAGGACCCTGAACAAAACCTCACTCTTTTTCTAATGATTTGTGTGATTCAAACACATGCCAAAGCATAGAAGGCACCTGAACTTGGGGACTTATCTAAAGCATGCTTCTGGCCAGCACCCTTAACCCTCATTCAGCGGTTTAAATTTTACAAA
This sequence comes from Graphiurus murinus, assembly GCA_004027655.1. Taxonomy (NCBI): domain Eukaryota; kingdom Metazoa; phylum Chordata; class Mammalia; order Rodentia; family Gliridae; genus Graphiurus; species Graphiurus murinus. The sequence continues at coordinate 8,439 of PVLC010006795.1, forward strand.
AGGAACCGTACCCAGCAAGGGCACTACTACTTACTACTTATATTGTAAAGCTGCTTCATCCATCTTAAAAACCACAATTTTGTAAATTGTTTTTTATGATGTATTAAAAATTGTCCTATATGTGGAGTTCATAATGAAACCTTCCAATGTGATCAAATCAAAATAATAATAAAAAAATGAAGGCCAATATCTATATTCTACTTGATGAATCAAAGATGCTAGGTGCAGCTTGTATAGGATAAAGGTTCATTTCCATCAGACTGACATCCAGAAACTGTTAGTACTGTATTCCAGATCACCTTGAGTTAGGTCATCTTAATCATCCACAAGACATGGAGGCTCTAAGATTTGGGTCACATTCAGAAGGATCAAGTCATTGACTCCACATCTGTCCCTTAAGACATCCTGGTAAACATGAAAAAGAAATGTAAAGAGGGCCACTTATAGTTAGATATTAAATGTCCCCTAAAGAGTTCATTTATTGTATTTAGGGTTGATATAATTGAGTTGTAATCCCCAAAGTGGATACATCCATTGTAATGGATTTACCTGGGTGGTACCCAGTAGGCCCACAGGGAGTGGCTAGAGGTGGGTCCCTGGGGGTGCGGACCTGGGAATTATATGAAGAGTTCCTCTTCCCCTTGCTGTCTCTGTCTCTGTCTCTTGCTCTCGCTCTCACTCTCTTTTCTAGCCTCCATGATACAAAAGAGCATAGTTCTTGTATTATCCCTCCACATTCCACCACCATGCTCTGAGATCTGCGGTCCCCAGCCTCACATAGACTAAGCCCCAAACTGTAAGAAAATAAATCTTCTTTCCTAAGTTATGTGGTCAGATATTTAGACTATGGCTGCAAGAATACTGACGGATACAAGACCAAACAAAGGTTAAAAATAGTGATGAAAAAAAGAATCTCGTCACTCAATCAATATTGGTACCATGGAAAGAACAAAAGGTTAGAAGAAATTGAATATTTCAATCCAATAAAGTGCTCTTTATTTGTTCAATTAATACTCTATTAAACTATTGGGATTTCAGAGTTGATCTGTTATAGAAATTGAGTATTAATTTCTCTCTCCTGTTACAAACCACTGAAATATTCCTGGTCATTAGTTTTCTCTGGGTGTGTTAGTCAGCTTATCTGAGATAATCCACTTCTAAACAGAAAGCTTTTATTTTGGTTCATAATTTCAGAGGGTTCAGTCCATGATCTATTGGCTCCATTGCTTTGGGCCCGTAGCAAGGCTGCACACCATGGCAGATGTGGGTAGCAAAGCCACCCACTCCTTGTCCAGGAAGCCAGAGAGAAGGAGAGGAAAGAGACCAGGGTCCCACAAAGACACAACTCTGAATGACCTAAAGATCTCCCCTAGTCCCTACCTCCCAAAGGCTCCATTATCTCCCAACAGTGTCATTCTGAGGACCAACACTTTCCTACATGGACCTACAGGGGACCTTTAAGATCCAAACTACAGCACTGGGATATGGTGGGCAGCCAATCTCCTTCCACATTGTGTGCTCCTCACAACCACATATTAACCACTTTAGTTTGGAAGAGGCTTCTTCGCTTTGACTCACATTCTATGGGAAAGAATTGTTGTACATTAGACTTGTGTAGGTGTAAAAGGGGTTGGGATATGGTTCCTGTCTGGCAAGCCATTTAACAGCAGCAACTCTACACCGTAGAAAGGATTATAAAGTGGGGTGCTTGGCTAAACATCGCTGATTTCTCCTTTTTTTTTTTTTTTTTGGCACAAGTTACCCTAAATGTGTGGTCATGTGCAAGATAGCACCGAGGAACTCAGTTCCCTAATACTGAAGAACAGTGTAATCCAAAGCAAATGACACAGAAATTGATTACAAAGTCTCTGCTTCTGAAAAGTACCACAATTGGTAAGTCAGGGTCCACTAGAGTAACAGAACTCAAAGGACACATTGTATGGTAAAAGGAGATTTATCAAATCAGTTTACACTCCACAGTAGTGTATTCCCAAGTTTCTGACTGCACGTAGAGAGCTGGAAGAACCAGCAGCTGGTCCAGAAATTTAAGAACTGGAGTCTCAGAATCAGAGTGACCACTAATTCAGTCTCAGTCCAAGATGGAAAGACCAGGAAACTCTCTGGAGATATGCTGGTAAAGATCCAGTTTGAAGAGCTGAAGGCTGCTATCTCAGATGAGAGCAGAAAGAACCTTGCGTGCATTCTTGGGGCTTTCTCCTTCTTTTATCCAGATCGTGAACCATGCTGCCTACATTCAGGGCAGGACTTCCCTTTCAATTTGCCATTACATAAACCAATCATTGCATCAACACACTCAAAGTCACATACTCTTAGGTGTTTCATAATCCAGTCAAGTTGACAATTCAGACTAACCATCAGAGTATTAAAAGTGCCTCTAAAATTTGTGCTGTCTCTTTTAGCTTTCCTTGTAGGAGTGAACTAAACTCATTAGTTTTGGTTCTCTAAAGTAGTTTAGACTCTTTTGTCCAATCCCGGTTACTGCAAACTCTGTATACCTAGAGGACAGCATCAAATGTCTTGGCCCATAGCCATTTCTCTCTGTATATTTCAGGTCATGCTTTCTCATCTCCATAGTAAATGTTAGTCAGCTCTGCTCTTTCTGAACCAGCATTGCTTGACAGAGAATGGAGAAATAGAATCTATAACCAAGTAGTAGAATAAGCAACAGCCATAGGAATGACCATGAAATTATGAAACAGTCCTTTTTCCTGTTTTGAGGCATTTTATAAATGTTTTGATTTTGTACTGCACAAGGAGAGGCTCCTAAAATATGACACCCCACCCTGATGAGGGGAACTTGGGATCATAATTAATTTAATTTAAAAATCAATAAATTATTGGCATACTGCTGTCTCTCAAATATTACTGAGAAAATCCATACTTTGCATACAAGTCAAAATTTATTTCATGGAGAAGTCACACGGTCTTTCTTGTTAGTCTCCATATCACTGGGCATTTTCATTTTTTTCTCCTTTTGATTGTAAGACTTGTGCTGAGGAATTATTTATAAAAGATCCATTATTTTGTCTGATTTTGTAATTCATAAACACACTTCTAATTCTTTATGTAATTTTCCAACTTTGTTAGCTTTCTCTTTGGACTTCCCCTTTTAAAGTCAACTTTAACAGCCTAAATTTTTGTATTAATCTTTGTCTATTGTTCAGTAACGGGGGTCATTAATTCACTAATAGCATTGGAGAGGTGCTAAAGTTTTTCAAAACTGCAGATTGACCTAATTAATGTCTTTTCTGAATTGTGCTAATTCCCCCATTAACCACTCTGGGGCCTCTTAAAATTCCCCAGTCTCTGCTGACATCTATTCAGAAGTGTTATATGCTTAGCACAGGTTTCGAGCTCTTTGATTATGCATAAACGCACAGTGTTTTAAAAATGTTTGCAAAAGCGTTTTCCCTCTTGTAATTTACTTTTTGAATTACTAAATTATAACTCTTATCTATTACTTTGCCAACTTTTGCTTGTTCTCCACCTTGCTTTTCTGTACTCACCAAGGTCTACCTTACCAATGCCACCTGATAGCTGCTAATACTTGGTAATTGACAGGGAAGATGATGAAGCAAAGCCCTAAATCAGAACTATTCTCTCAACCTCACTGACTAAAGATAATTATTTCACAGTGAAGAAGGGCTGAAGTTTGGTGTCAGACTCATTGTGTGGCATTTATTGTTCATTAGTTATGATCAGTTATAGTAAACTGTAGGCAACAATACATTGTCCTGTCATCTCCATACTGTACCTCATGCAGGTGTAATTACCTATGGGTACTGAGGTGGGGTGCCGACCTAACTACGAGATTAATATTTGAGTGCGCAGAATGGAAGCATCAGGCAAGCAGCTGTCTTGGCAGAAAAATGACTTGAATCTTATCTCTGACTGAGTGGCTTCAATGCCATTCAAGTACAGTATTTCCCCTTACCTATGGGGGACATAGTCTATGACCCCCAGTAGATGCCTGAAGCCAAGGATAGCACCTAACCCCACAGATATTATATCTTCTCCTTGTACATACATACGCTACAATCAATTTACAATTTGGCACAATAAGATTAAATATAATAATAAAATAGAACAATGAGCACAATAAGAGATTAAAACAATAAAATAGAACAATTAAAATAATAATAGATTAAATAATAATTATATATCATTAATATTTTATACTGCATTAATAGCACAATATTTAATAGAGATTAAAAATAATAATAAAATAGAACAATGAGCACAATAAGAGATCAAACATAATAATAAAATAGAACAATTAAAATAATGCTATAATAAAAGAAGACGTGAATGTGGTCTCACTCCCTCAGAATATCGTATTGTACTGTACTCACCCTTCTTCAGATGATGTGAGATGAAGCAATGTGTATGTGATGAGATCAAGTGGAGTGAATGACACAGACATTGTGATGTAGCATTAAGGGCTACTTGAACATAAGCTTTGTGATACTGTGATAGTTTGTCAACCTACATAGCTACTGGGTGACTAATGGGCAGGTAGGTTATACAGCATGGATATACTGGACAAAGGTATGAGATGTTTTTATGCTACTAAGAATAGTATGCAATTTAAAGCTTATAAACTGTTTAGTTGCAGAATTTTCCACTTAATGTTTTCAGACCATAGTTAACTGAAACCACAGAAATCAAAACTCTTGATAAGGGGGAGAAATGTACACAGATGCCAATGTAAACGTTTTATTTTGTAATGTTTGCAGTGCCATGCTTAGTCACAAAATGTAATTCAGTTTTCATATGTGGAATGTTTTATTCTACATTGCAGAGTCAATTTTGCACTGATTGATAAGGATTAAGATAACAAGTGAAAGATATGTTAAGACTAGTCCAACAACAATTCAGATGTATATTTGGTGATTTATTTGATAAGTCTTCTAAGTTTGGAGATGGTTATTAACTTCTAATTCTCTGTCCCTTCTGTGGTTTATAGCACTGCATTAACCATGTGTTTCTGATGTTTTGACATCTGGGACCTTGCAGACCCTCCCAGTACTAACCAATTCCTAAAGATGGTAAATGGCTGGCTTGCGAGCATGCCTTTTCAAATTCATAAAAATGGATTCCCATGGTTATATTCTTTTGTGTCTGACTGTTTTTTTCCAGCATAGTGTTTGTGAAATTACTAGTTTTGTTAGGTGTAAGTGTAATTTGTCATTTGATTTGCCACTGTATGAATGTATTATAATATGTTTATCTATTCTATTATTGATGAACATTTGGGTTGCTGCTAGTTTGGACTACTATAAGTAATACCACTATAAATGTTACTTTGTACATATTTATACATAATTTTAGTGCCCATGTATAATTTATTTGAATATATATCTAGGAGTGAAATTGCTGGGTCTAAGCTATCTTCAACTTTAGTGCTCACACCAACAGTATACAGGAATCCTGGTTGCTTCACAAATTTACTATGACTTGCATTGCCAGCCTTTTTCCTTTTTTGACTTCTAGTGTATTGTGGTATTTAATTAGATTTGAATTTGCTTTTTCCTGATGACTACTGAGTTTGGGCAGTGTTTCTTACGTTCATTGGCCATCCGAATATCCTCTTTTCTGAAGTATGTTTTCAAGTCTCTTTTCTATTTTTCTATTGAGTTCTTTTTTTTTTAATAAACTCTGGAAAAATTTGATTGTACATGTTGTAAATATCTTTTCCCACTGCAATATTGCTACTCTGTCACTTGGCTGGTGACATCAATACTGGAACAAATTTCAGTGCCCCAATATTGGGCAGGCACAAACTGACTTAGTATTTACTACTTTATCTTCTTGGGTGGATCATTACTAGGGATATCAAATTTCCAGAGTAATTCTGGGTTTATTTCCTCAAGACTTTTGTTAGGGGGGGCAAAGGTCTCTTTGCACATATTTAGATTTTACAGAGACTAGAAAACACTCCTTGGGATTCAAATTTTGGAAAGAGCAGTGAGCATGTGGATTTGGTGACCTTGAAATAGAAAGTCCTTAGCTAGAACTACCAATCCTGTTCTTGAACCTCATCCTATCCCATCCTCATCTTTATTCTGATCCTTGCTCTACTTCCCCAGATCCTCACTTATATGAGGTTAAATTGAGGTTAAAGATCACATCTTCAATGATGAGGTAAGTCTCAGAGATGAGCATGAAGATTTAAAATATATTTTCTGATTATTTTAAAGGCTGGAAGAATAACTGGATGTGGTGGCACATATCTGTAATCCCAGTGCTTAGGAAGCTAAAACAGGAGGATTGCAAGCTCAAAGCTAGCCTCAGCAACTTAGTGAGACCCTCAGTAATTTAGCAAGAACCTGTTTTAAAACAAAAAATAAAAGGGTCTGGGAATGTAGCTTGGAGGTAGAACATCCCTGGGTTCAATTTCTGGTACTTAACAAAAATGCTGAAAGAGTAATTTTTTGGCACATTGTTAAATGTTTTGTTTTTATGTTTCAACATAGCGGCAGTAAAAACTCCACTGTCACTGTCACTTGGTTGATGATCACAGTACTGGAACAGACATAATGGAGGTGGAAGGCTGTGTGGTGTAGTGCTGTGCTCCAACAGGTAGAACTCCTGTGATGTCACTCCACAGTGATATCACACCATAGGCTTACCTGGAATGTCATCTGCCTGTGTTTACATTCTGTGAAGTTCTAGCCTGTTTATACAGGTGTCTAGTTTATGGTGGTATGGATTGGTATTTGGTGTTCCAGAATATGTGTTACTTTAAGAAACTCTCTCCTTGACCATGCAGTATAGCTGCACAAAGAAAAGGGTTAGCAGCCCTCTTGGCCTGTCAAGAATAGATAGGATTATGGATCTAAATCGAATGTCTACAATCCATTATCTCCATGTAGAAGCTGGTCAAGAGGCCAAAATCACAGGGGGTTTTAAAGTTCAAGTTACTTGGGTGATTGTGTTCAGGATACTTTTTTTTAAATTTTTTAAATTTTTATATACTTTTATTGGTGCATTGTGGTCTCACATGATAATACTGTTCAGAGTGATAGTAACATATATGCACATAGCACTTGGTGAGCTCCCCTCTGCTTCCTCCACTCTCCCTCCCTTTCCTCAAACATGATACTGAGGTTAGCATTGATATTACTACATATGTATGTAACATCAAACCTGGAATTCCTGAGTAGTCTCCCACTGATATATTCCTGAATGTGCATGTCACATATTCTGTGCATGTGTGTACATGCATTTTTTAGGGAGAGGATCTGTAGCTTCCATAAGATTCTCAGAGGGGTCAATGGATCCCAACCATTATGATGAACTAATCTAGTCTCTTACCTGTACTTGGTCCGATGAGGAAATGGACTAACTGAAGAGCCCATATCTAAGGACTGGCAGAATCAGAACCAGCATTCCTGTCCTGATTTCCAGACAAGCACTCCAGGCCAAACTAAATGCTCCTAGTGATGTGTGCATGTATATTCCTATCACTCTATACTTCAGTATGATGTATAATTACAATGCTCCAATAAAAGTATAAAAAATTATAAGGTCAAAAGTAGGAAATTGGACAGGGAACTATCTCGCTATATCTATTAATGGAATTAGACCTTTCTTTCTATAAAATACACTTTCAATTATAATGAGAGGGTTCAGTGGAAATATGGGATTCGATATCCAAAACACTGCTTTATTACCAAGGCCTCCATTTATTTTGTAAGTTGGGGGAAGTCTATAATTAGAGTTAACAGTAGTTCTGATTAATAAATTCTATCTGCTCTCACACTGAGCTAGAATTTCTTTTGAGTGCTGGGACATGTTTTATTAGCATGGAAGGGCTGTTGCAGCTCACCTCTTGTCACTTGAATCAGTTGCCTGCTGGCCTGGTACTCAGTTTTTCATGGCAGAACCTTACTGAGTCTGCATGATAATGGGCCTTTTAAATCCTAAACAATAAACATTCGTTTTGCCACTCCACCCAGCACAGAAATGCTCTCTAACCTCAGATCAGCCACAAATAAGACTTGGGAATCAATTCATTGTGCACAGGCTTCCTGCTTGGTTCATGTTTTGCAGTAAATAATTTAGTAAAAGATCTGCAGACCATGTGCATTTTGAATATGCACAAGTTGAGATATTGTGTGTAATGAATGGGGTCTTCAACCCTTTTATAACATTTCTGGTTTTATCCATAGAACACATTCTATTGAGCAAAACAGATTTTTATGCTTTGGTAAGTAGTATTAGAAAATCTCTGAATAGGCTTCAGGAGAGGGGGAGAGAGAGAGAGAGAGAGAGAGAGAGAGAGAGAGAGAGAGAGAGAGAGAGAGAGAAGAGGAGAAAGAGAGAAAGAATACCCTCTGGTGATTTTCCCAATGTTTTGGGGAGAATTTTAGCATCCCCAAATCCTTCTATTGCTTAAAATACTGCTTCATGAAAAGCCAATGCATTATATTTATGCTTGTCAGATTCATTAGAATATTTGCATGTATCGGGTATTGGTTGCTAGAGAAGCCAGTCTAAGTGAGTGCATTTGGCCCTGAAGAGAAATATCTTGTCAGGTTGAGACAGAAGATCAAATGGATATGTCTCAAATTCCCTTCTGCTGGGGTTTGAAGTTGGAGCCAGACTTTCTTCCTTATATCTTGTAGGCCAGAGTTCCATTATTTCACCATGCTCTGGTACTCCTGGGAGCTTCCAATTTCTTAAAATTCATGAGAACTCAAGGCCAGGAGGAGCAAGTCTCAACTGTTTTCAGTTAGAAAACCACTCAGAGAAGCAAAGAGGCCTGGCCCAACTATTGCTATTGGAGCTACTCTTTTCTCCCTCTACCACCCTGGAAGTACTGCAATTAGTGGCAAAACTGATGCTGCTTTGGGGACTTTCAAGGAGCTGATGTGTGTTTTTCATTAACATAAGAAAATTAGTAACTTATGCCAGAAAATGAAGCATTCACTCTGTTAAACTATAATACAAACTTTAATGTGCTGGAGACCAACCCGAGGCAACATGGGGGTCTTGTTGGACCACACTAAGATGAATGTCTCAGATCAGGGACATGTGGGTAGCCCCAGATCAACTAATCCACTAATGATATTCATTCATTCTCTACCTCTTCCTCTCTTCTTTCTACACACATTTGCTTTCAGGCCAGACTTTTCTCTAATTTTAATCATACATTCTAATTAAAAATGGGGACTTCTCTAGGTTTATTGTATGCTTTTTGTTTTATGATTCAAGAGCTAGTCTTGAAAAAAGAAAGAGACAGAGAGAGCATGTGCCAAGGCTATTGTAAGGTACTAATTCTATTTTAAATCACTACAATGTGTTTGAGATGGAGGCATGATACAATGGTCTTCCTTATTGCAGTTATGATGAAACATAATGAGTAGGATCAGTCTGCAAGCTTATCACTGTTCTATGCTGTAAAATTGCCCAAGAGTAAAATGCAAATACAAACAAGGAGTTTTAATGAGTCGATGTAATAAAACATCCAGGCAACAGGAAGCTGGTGGCTGCGCTTTGGACCCTTCCCAATGGGTGGCTTGAATTGGACTCCTTTAGAGCAGTTCTGATTTTTGAAATATAAAATAAAAGATATTGTGCCTTAGCTTTAAATAATATTATCCATCTGGAAAGATTATTATCAAAAGGTAACATTGAACTAACCAGTAAGATAGAGAAATAAGAACAATTTGCTTACAATAATGCTTTTTATTTTCTTTAAGTATAAATATTTTGATCCTTTTAACTGAAAGCTACTAATAACACAGGATTAAGAAAAAGGTCTTTGGAAGCCACTAGAACTAGAATTCTCTCCTCTGATTACCTCATAATTATGTTAGAATTGAGATTTACATTGTCATCATCAAAAATTCAAGTTTAAGAGTATAAATAATCTAACGGTCAGACTGAAATATATTTCATTTGTTTCTTGGTAAGCACAGAAAAAGCACTTCAGCTTTGTACTCCTTAAACATACATAGAAATATTTCTTCTTGCATAGAAATATTCTAAAAGTGCCAAAGCTGAGCTCCCTTAAATTTAGCGTTTAGATTAAATTAATACTAGTCCATATGATGGGTATTCCTTTTTTATTTTCTTACACAGGAATTGGTTTAATTTTTGACTTTGGCAAAATGGAAAGAGGAGGTGATGTGAGTCTATCTCACTTCAGGTTTTATTTCCAAGGGACTATGTAGTTGGTACAGGTTCTGCAATAGCTAAGAATGGATGTTCATTCACTGACACAGGGATGTCCTCTGTGCAACTCAGGGCATTCTAGGTATTATGTTTCTAAGAGTGTTGGGTGCAGCATGGGAGGTCCACAGTAGTGGGAGACTCTCCCATGACTTTTTCTGTGTGCTTGTCAAGGAGTCTCTATATATTAGACATTTAGATTCCAGAGGGAAACTGTTAGCTTTTGAAAAAGAAAGTTGCTTTCTAATATTGTTTGTGTCTTATCTGAGTGCATACCCTGGAGATTTGGGATTTAACTACCTTTTATCTAAATTTTTTTCCAGACAGAAATATTTGATTCTGTGAGGATGCAGTGATTCTTGTGAGCACAGAGCCTGAGTCCAGTTTGACCAAGAACTCTTCCCAAAAATAGATTCCAAAATATGAGGGCTGTAAATAAAGTCACCATTTTAGGAAGTAGAACTCATTTCACTGCCACATTTGGGGAACAAGTATAAAATAGAGGATTTTCTTTCTGTTTCAAAGCCAAGAATATAATTGCCACTTGATAATTTAAGGGGTGCCAACTCTTTAATAGCATCTAGTAAGCACTAAATGGTATTAGAGGGCACAGAATCCTATCACCTGCAATTCATTAGAAGGTCATGGGCCATTGTCAAACACTGAGCATGTCTGACTCCCTGCAATGACTGATAACATTGTGTTCTGTCTATTGAGTTTCCAGAGTTGGATGTTTTTCTGGAGACCCTACTTCCTTGGAATATGATGCTGAAGATCTGCAATGAATTGGGATATTTAAATGGAAGTGAAGAGTGGCTTTTGTTTAAGAGAGATGCCCTTTAAAGCTCTGGAGGACCCAGACCAACTTGTTTTCAATATATGTTGATCTGAGCTCACTGCTCAAGCAATTCTGATAAAACATCTTTTAACTCTTGATTAAAAAATACTCCTTTTGTGCTATGATCTTTCAATCTTATGAATATGACAGAAACTCCCCAAATGATAAAAACAATATATAGAGGGAGGGAGTGTTGAAGAAGATCTATTTTCCTGAGGCTTAGGTTGAGATGTGAAGTTTGTTGTCAGGGGAAATTTGACATACCCAAAAGAGTGGCAACTGTTATCTTTCAGCTTCTTTCACCTCCTCTTTTGAGTCAGATCTCCCTGATGGCCCTTCTATTCTCTAAGAAGGTCTCAGTTGTTCCCTCAAAATGTATCACTAAAAGTTGTTAGGTACACACACACACACACACACACACACACACACACACACACACACACACACAGCATATGTGAAGAGTCACACATTTCCTAAAATGTTGACAGGTGTCTGCAGTCTTCATCACTGGAGATAGCTTACTGCTGAAGTTAAAGTACAATATTGAGATTGATCAAGATTGAAAGAGATGGGGGAAAGAGACTGAGCCAGTTCATGTAGCAGCTGCAACCATCCCCAAATGTTTTTCTGCATAATCATGCAAGAAATTCATCATGCATTTCCTATTAAATATTCATGCAACTAGCTCCATAGGAGGGCTGTGGTATTTATTAATTCCCTGGTGTTGGTAGATTTTGGTACATCTACTGCCAGCAATAAATGTGTCATGCCTAGCAAATTCAATTCTTGGCAGAAAACATTAGAATATAATACTTGCTTACAGAATATTGCAGGCTTTAATTATGCCTAAATGATTTTCAAGACTACCTTGAAATATGCAACTGGTTCCTTTTGTTTTTTAGATGAAAGGGAAGATTCACAGAGATGGGAATGGTTGTGTACAGGGAAGCATTCCACTGCAAGTGTCAGTGTGAGAGGTGATCCATTTCTATCACATGCTAGTAATTACAGTAAAAAGAAGTTAGTTCTGATGATTATCAGCAAGTAGGATCATCTACTATTGCACACAACAGATAGTTCTTTATCTCTTTATTCTAAGACTTTATTAACTTAAAGAAGGAAAGAGGAAAACCTAATTATCAAAAATTGCTCCTCAAATTAGCATGTTAGTCCCTAAGCTGGGGTTTACCAATCTTTTGGGTACCCCTCCAGTCAGGCCATAGCAAGGTTGCTAGCTTACAGTTCAGAATACTCAAAACAGGCAGACACAGAGTAAGGTGACCTCCTTTTCAGTAACATATTTACACAATGTCTATTTTGTGAGTTATACAAAAACAAAAACTATAGGTAATAAAATAAAATTAGAAGATATAGGCCCCTGCCCTTAAAGGACAGAAATCCAATTGGTAGATAAAAATATTCATTTATTAAATCTGTAGAGAACCAAACACCTAATGGATGGCTGCTATGGTTTAGATCTGGAATTTCCCCTCATTCCCAGTATAGCAGTGTTCAGAGATGGGGCTTCGGGGAGTGATTGGGTCATGATGTGCTAACCTTATCTGTGGGTTAATTAACTGGTGAATTCATAGCTGAATACAGTGGAAACTGTAGGTTGTGGGGCTAGTTGAAAGGAGTGAGATTTTGGGGGACTATATCTTGCTCCTGATCCTCCCCACACCCTACTTGCTTCCTGGCCCCCATGGTGTGGGAGGCTTCCTCTACCACATACTCCTACTGCCATGATGTTCCTCTTTGCCATAGGTCCAAAGCAATAGAGCCAGCCAACCATGTACTGCGCCCTCTGAAACCATGTGCCAAAATAAACCTTTCCTCCTTTAAGTTGTTTTTCTCAGGTACTTTGTCATAGCAACAAGAAGCTAACACAATGATGTGGCACTCAGCGACTGTATTCATAATGTGCATCATGTTTATCTCTAAAAGACACTGAATATTTTACTTCTTGTGACAACTCTGTTAAATAAGTATATCAGATATTGCTCACATTTTTAAAAATGTGTAAAGTTGAATGAGTCAAATATCCTATGCTTTTCAGCAGGTTAATAAAGAATCATGGTGATATCTAGCTATCCTGACTCTTGGATATGCATGAAAACACTGAAGCAACAACATAACTCAGGGATCCTCAGAGGATATATCTTCTGGTAGCCTCTTTTGTTCTCTAGTAAGAGCTCCCTAAGCTCATTTAAAAAAACAATATGGGAACCAGGTGTGGTGGCATACACCCATAATCCTAGTACTTGGGAGGCTGAGAAAGTTCGAGGTCAGCCTCTGCAACTTAGTGAGATCCTGTTTCTAAATAAAAACTGAAATAGGGCTGGAGGTGTAGCTCAGAGGTAGAATTCTTCTGGGTTCAATCCCCAGTACCACAAAACAAAACAAAAACAAAAACAAAAACAATACGGCTTATTCCTTCTAGTTATGTTGAAGTAGTTTGAAGCAGACCAATTTTTCTAACCCAAAACAATTAGAATAGCTAGATAAAATAAAACAAAAACAATTAGCAGTGCTGAAATAACCGGGAGTGAAGAGATAAAGAGTATTCTACAAAGAAGGTAAACCCTGCTGATTTCAAACAATGACCTGCATCTGTTTTGTTTTCCCCTAGGAACATTGATAATTTGGGGCAAGAGAAAAAAGGCTTAAAATATGGAGTCCCCCCACTCCCCCAAGGAAGGGCTGCTGCTGGGGGGAAAAAAAGCAGCTGAGAGTTTTGTGGTGGGAGAAGAAACAGTAAGGTGGCTAAGAAAAAGGGGGGCAAGCCAGGCCTGATGGCACACTCCTGTAATCCCGGTGCTTGGGAGCCTGAGACAGGAGGATGCCAATTTAAGACCAGCCTCAGAAACTTAGTGGGACTCAGCAACCTAATGAGACCCTGTTTCAAAGCAAAAAATAAAAATAGGATTGAGGGTGTAGCTCAGAGGTAGATGTTGAGTTCCGTCCCCAGTGTCACAAGAAAAAATAAAGAAGGAAAGAGAAGGATGAAAGAAAAGAAATAATCACTACATACAGCCAGTACATCCACTAAAAATCTGAAGCTGTGGCTTCAGAAAACTAAGCTCAGCAGAAAGCATACAATGTCATGCTAAAACATAAGAATTAGAATTCAGGACCTATCGAGGAGTGAAGTAAACCAAAGACAAACGGCCCTACCAAAATGCCAGTCGCCTTGTGTCACTTCATCCCTGATTAGATGAAGTTGATAATTTCCACTTTTGCTGTCTAGCAGAGAAATCATGAACTCCTTCTGGATGACATTAGTATTATATGGAACCTCTACAGTATGTACATGAGAGAGAGGGAGAGGGAAAGAGAGAAGGAGAGGGACAGAGAGAGGGAGAGGGAGAGAGAGAATATGTGTATACATTGTCTAATATTTCACAGAAAAAAATTACTGGCTAAATTACAGGATAATTAGAGGTAAAATAATAAATAAAAATAAGAGGTAAAGGGATAACAGAAATGCATTTGCAGGTGATAGAGATAGTGATCTAAGTATACAAGGACCTTAACTATCTTAACTTATAAGAAATTTTAAAAAGATAGAGAAAATAGAAGATAAGATGAAAATTTTCACCAAAGAATTAGAATCTATTAAAAAAGAATCAAATGGAAATGTTACAACTGAAAAACAATTAAGAACTCAACAGATGGGTTTCACAGCAGAATAGATTGGGCAGAATATATGAGTAGTATACTAGAAGATAGGTCAATAGAAAATAGCTAATTACAGCACAGAAAGAAAAAAGAATTGAAAGTAGCACTAGAGACACATGGAAAACAGTAAAAAATTCTATCATATGTGTCAAGTGAATACATAAAAGATGAGAACACAAGCAATAGTTGAAGATATACTGGATTGGTTTAAAAAAATTCAAAGTGGATGAACCCACAGATTTAAGAAATATCTTAAATCCAAACATTATAAATAAAAGAAAACCAAACCAAACCATGCCACAGTAAAAATGGCTGAAAATCAAACACTAAAAACAGTTAAGTAACAAAAATATATTCATTGTCTTCAAAGGAACAACAAAAGAATTATACCTGATTATTCCTGGAGCTGGAAGCTGGGAAACAACACATGACATCATTAAAGTGATGGGGAATAAATAAATAGTATCAGCCAGTCTGGGCATGTATGCCCAGGAAAAATATTCTTCAAAGTAATATAACCTGAAATAAAAATATATTCAGAAAAACACTAATGAAGAGAATTTTTTGGTAGTAGTCTTCTCCAGATGGGAAAACAAAAATCCAAGAAGAAATGAAAAATATCAGAAAGGTAGATATGTTGAGTAGATGTACACAAATCTTGATTCTAAAAGCCACGAATATTGATATCGAGGGGTTTTACAATTACATAGAAATAAAATTCATATGACAATAATGCAAAAGGGGGAGGGGCTGTGCAGAGCTCAGATGTTTAATGTGAGGATTTGTTAGGGAAATCATAAAAAAAATCTTATTGTGATGAGTTAAGGATGCGTGCTGGTGAATTTTAGTGCAACCACTGAAGGAACTGGAAAAGGAAGTCCAAAGATAAGGTGATATATAGAAAAATTAAATGACAACAAATAAATTTGATTCATCAAAAAGAAGATAAAAATGGAGGCAAAAAGGATAAAGCAGGTGGGTCAAAATGAAACAAAAAATGATAACTATACACTCCTGTTTATTATAATTGCATTAAATAAAAACAGGTTAAATACTACCATGAAAATTTTAAAAATTTCAGACTTGCCTAAAAACAAAAATACTATTTTAATTAAAAGATGCCTGCTTAAATGTAAGGGCACAGAAATGTTAAAGTTGAAAGGGTATAAAAATATATACTATATAAGCCTTAACCAAAAGAAAGGTATAAGTTTCAAACAAAGTAGACTTTAAGAAGGACTGTAACAGATTGAGAGAGATACTTCAGAAGGATAAAGAAGGAAATGCACCAGGAACATATCACAGCCCAGTTTCAAAATGTATAAAGTAAAATTTGATGGAAATAAAAGAAATAGGCAAGTCCACAATCATAACAGGATACTTTGACTCACTATTCTTTTTTTTTTTTTTTTTTCGGTACTGGGGATTGAACTCAGGGGCATTCTACCTCCGAGCTACACCCCCAGCCCTATTTTTGATTCTTTATTTTGAAACCGGGTCTCACTAAGTTGCGGAGTGCCTCACTAGTTAGCTGAGGCTGGCCGCGAACCCGGATCCTCCGGTCTCAGCCTCCCAAATGCTGGGATTACAAGCGTGCGCCACCACGCCCGGCTGACTCACTATTCTTAATAGATCACAGAGAGAATGAAATAATATAAAATAAGGTTATAGAAGATAGAATGAAGCCGGGCGTGGTGGTGCACGCTTGTAATCCCAGCATTTGGGAGGCTGAGACCAGAGGATCTGGGTTCTTGGCCAGCTTCAGCTATCTAGTGAGGCACTCCGCAACTTAGTGAGACTTGGTTTCAAAATAAAGAATAAAAAATAGGGCTGGGGGTATAGCTCGGAGGTAGAATGCCCCTGAGTTCAATCCCTAGTACCACAAAAAAAAAAAAAAGATTGAATAATTATATTTATAAACCAATGCATTCAGCAATATCAAAATACTAATCTTTTTGATTTGCCCAAACTGTCCAGATCTAGGGTCATAAAGCAAGTTTCAGTACATTTATTTATTTATTTATTTATTTATTTATTTATTTATTTATTTATTGGTACTAGGGATTGAACCCAGGGGAATTCTAGCTCTGAACTACACCCTCAGTCCTATTTTGTTTTCTTTTTTTTTTTTTTTTTGAAGCAAGGGCTCTCTAGGTTGGTGAAAGTCTCACTACTTGCTAAGACTGTCCTTGAACCTGCGATCCTCCTGTCTCAGCCTCCCAAGTACTGGGATTATAGGCATGCGCCACCATGCCCAGCAAGCTTCAATACATTTAAAAAATCTGGTCACTCAAAATATATTCTCTGACCATGGTGAATTCAACTATGAATCAATTAACTTGAAGATTTCCCACTTTTTGAAAACAAATAATATGCTTTTAAGGTAAGTCACACACAGAAAATAGAAACTGAATAATAAAGAAGATATAATTTGTGCACCTATAGTATTTAAAGGCACATAATAGAAAAGAAGACAGAAAAGGGATGATTTAAGTTTTCATTTCAAGAAACTAGAGAAAGAATGGCAGCCACAAATAAAATAGAAGAAAGGAAATAATATAGGTAAAAAAAAAAAGAATTGATCAAAGAAATTGAAAACAAGCTTGAGAAAAATCAGCAAAACTAAACTTTGGTTCTTTGAAAATTTTAATAAGATTGATAAACCTCTAGCAAGACTGTTTGTGAAAAAGAGAACACATAAATTACTAATATCAGGAATGAGAACCAGGTATCACCATAGACCATGCAAATATTGAAAAATAAAACCAGGATATTATAGACAACTTTATGTCAATGAATTTGACTTTAGGGGAAATTAACAAATTCCTTGGGGGACCCTAAAATTTAACAATTAACTTCATTACTGTGGACCTTTTAATTTTATCAAGACATTGAATCCATTATTAAAAATCTTTCCACAAAGAAAATTCTATACTGATACCATTTCACTGATAAATCATTCTACATATTTAAGGAAGAAATAATACCAACCTTATGCTGTATGAACTATTTCAAGTACACAAAAATAAGAAACACTTCTCAATTTGTTTCGTAGGGCCTATATAAACCACTGCTGAAGCCTAAAGTAATTTACAAGAGCAGAAAGTTATAAATTATAAGCCAATCTTCTTAATGAATTTAGAAGCAAAAGTTCTAAACACAAGGGCAAGTCAAATCCAGTAATAAACAAAATAAATATTTTAATTGAAGCAAGTAGGGTTTATTTCAAGAATATAAGAGGGTTTTTTTTCTTCTTTTTTAAGAAAAGATGCAAGTTGGGCATGGTGGTACACTCCTGAAATCCCAGTACTTGGGAGGCTGAGACAGGCAGATTGCAGGTTTAAAGCCAGCCTCAGCAACTTACTGAAACTCTCAGGAACTTTATGAGACCCTGTTTCCAAAAAAAAAAAAAAAAAAAAGTAAAAAAAAAAAAATAGGTCTGGGGGTGTAACTTGAAGGTAGAATGCCCCTGGGTTCTATCTCCAGCACTACAAAACAGCAAACAAAAGAAAGAAAGAAAGAAAGAAAGAAAGAAAGAAAGAAAGAAAGAAAGAAAGAAAGAAAGAAAAGAAAGAAAGAAAGAAAGAAAGAAAGAAATGCAGACATCCTAGTAGAAAATGGACAAAACATTTATACAATCATGTCATTAAAATAGGTATACAAATTGCAGCAAATATGTGGAAAAGTGCTTGACTTCACTGAACTACAGGCAAATACAAAATAAAACCATAATGATATTTACTATGTACCCAGATGAAGTCTTGGAGTAGTTTAGTGGTGAGAGTATATGAAGGCATACTCTCTTGGAAAACCATTTGGCACTGTCTACTGATTCAGCAATACCATTCCTGACTTTATATATAACAGAAGTCTACATATATGCTCATCAAAAAAAGTACAAAACTTTTTTTATAGCATACAACTCATAATAGTGCTAAACTAGCAATAAACTAAATGTCCATCAAAAGTAGGCTGGGTAAATAAATTGTGGTATATTTATAAAATGGTATGACATATAGCAACAAAAATGATCAAACTCCTGCCACACATAACATGAATGAATTTCACAAACATAATGTTGAACTAAAGCAGACATTGGAAAAAAGAATACACAGTATATGAATTCATTTATGTAAATTTCAAAACTGAGCAAAAACTAATATACTGTGTGAAAAGCAACGAGAGTGGTTTTCCTTCAGAGTTAGTGCTTGGGATGATGGTGGGTGTGATAAACTTCTATTTATTCATCTGGTGCCAAATATGTGGGTGGATTCTACACATTTGAAATTTATGCACTTTTTTGCATTTATTATACTTTTGCACAAAGCTTACTTTAAAAGTCTATAAGGAATCTCTTAGATCAATTGTTGAATGTGCTTCAGCCAAGGAGCAATTTCCTCTATTGATTTAGGAGAATAGAAAAGATGGATAGCAAAAGTTTTTCTTCCTTTACCCACTTACCCAGACATCCTGCCACATGCAGGTATAAGGAGATGAAGGCAATGTGAATCAAGTGAGAAAAATAATTCCAGATCAAAGGAAGATTGGCATTACTGGGAAGAAAAGGTTTGAGACGCAGATTTTCTGAGTGAGGTTAGGGCTCTGCTTCAAGAGGTAGCAAGCAATGTGTCTTGCCCACTGTTACTGGATCCAGGTGACAGTCAGTGGTGATTAAAACATACACCATTTGGTGGATGGAAGATAGGCAGATAGTCTTAATTCAGATCTTAACTTTAATTATCTACTCACATTCTTTCCACCTTATTCTAGAGAAATTGTGTCTTCTTAGGAGATGGAGAGCTAATTTATTTTTTCTTTTATTTTGGCTTTCCAATTACTTTTGTTTTTAGCCATGGCAGGAAGTACTAATCAGATTCCAAAAGAAAGTCTAAATTCCTCTTTGAAAAATAACAAGCTTTCATAAGACTTAATCATCAATTGAATTTTCACCATTAACTTGTTTTTCCTCTAGTTAAAATTCTGACTTTTTTGATGTGTGTGTGTGTGTGTGTGTGTGTGTGTGTGTGTGTGTGCGTGTGTTCACATATACTCTGCTAACGAGTTATTAATTTTCTATTCCTTTTCTATGATCATAGTTCTTAGTGTATATAACATACAAAGTCTGAGTTTCCCTTATTTCTTGGTCAACTTAAATCTTGTTTCTACTTACTTAAGTTCCCTGAAAATCATTATTATCTTATTATGGAAACAAAGAAGACATGAATAAACTTGTTTTCCAGTAGCATACAAGCATAAGCTTATCTGAGACTAATACTGATGTTTACTTGTTAATACACACCCAAATGACCCGAATCACTGTATTAGAAGAATCAATTTAAAAATATAACCAAAGATCAAAGGCAGTCCTATTCAAGATAATTTATGGTTTCAGCTCTCAGAAAATTGTAAATGCTCAGTTGCATTAGATTTTATTTTATTTTATTTTTTTTTTTGCGGTACTGGGGATTGAACTCAGGGGCATTCTACCTCCGAGCTATACCCCCAGCCCCATTTTTTTTTTTATTCTTTATTTTGAAACCGAGTCTCACTAAGCTGCGGAGTGCCTCACTAGGTAGCTGAGGCTGGCCGCGAACCCGGATCCTCCGGTCTCAGCCTCCCGAATGCTGGGATTACAAGCGTGCGCCACCACGCCCGGCTTGCATTAGATTTAAAAAAAAAAAAAAAATCTCTACCACAGTATCAGCAAAGAAAACAGTACATTGTCCCGACATATACACCAATTTACCACTCCGAGGTCTAATATAAGTCAAACAATAAATCGGAGCTCAACAATATACAATCTAAAAACTTTCCAGCAAGGTCCTCTGCAATAACAGAACATTATTTTCGGGATCACTAAGTGCTGTGCCAATGCCAGTTTATTAATCCTCACAGTCTCCTGAAAGGAAATAGGTGACAAATGAAATCTCCATGGACACTTTCTTCAAGACAAGAGAATCAGCAGGTGGCTGAGCCCAGGCTCCTGGGCTCCCTGGGTGGAATCTTGTGTGGAGGGTGGGTAAAGCTGAAAGAGACCTCCAAGCAGGGACTCTCTGAGTGTGTCTGTGCTTGTACTGCTGCCCAAGTGACACTAACCATAGCAGAAGGCTGGGACTCATTTGAGTGGGTTTTGGATTTGATTCAGAGCTTCCAAGTGCCAGGTCTGGGAATCTACATTGTTTGCTTTTTAACAAATTTCCACCAGTAGCACTGATGCTTACGGAAGTTTGAGATCTGCTTTGTCAGATGCCAGTTAGTCAATCCCCTCACTTTGAGATGAGGAAGCTGAGGTTCAGAGAGGGGCACTGATGCTCTGAAGGACACCCAGCCACTTAGTGACAAGGCTGGAGTAGGCCCAGTTCTGATTCCTCTCAGGCCCAGCTTTTTTCTAGCACATCCTGTTGCTTCTGAAGTCCTTTCTTCCCTTGTTCACTGCACAACATAAACTCTTAAGAACCAGTGCCATACACTCAGTAATGTGATGCTGGATAATTCTGGATTTATCTAAACTCACATTTTATTTGACTTTTTAAAATACCACTGAAAGAATCCAGGTATGGTGGTGCACACCTGTAATCCCAGTACTTGGGAGGCTGAGACAGGAGGATCACATGTTCCAAGAGAGCCTCAGCAATGGTGTGAGACTCTTAATAACCTACAGAGACTCTATTTCTAAACAAACAAACAAACAAACAAAGGGCTGGGAGTGTAGCTCGGTGATAGAATGTCCCTGGGTTTAATCCCCAGTACCACTAAAAGAAAGTCCTAAGAATATAGAAGAACTAAAACTACCTCTTTCTGAAAGAGCAGAGAAACCAGGAAATTTCCCAAGAAACCAGGAAATTCTCCTTTTTACCACTCGTGGAAATATGATTGAGTTGCAAATAATTTCTGTCCAGCAAAAAAAAAAAAAAGAGGTACAGCTTATTAACCTGGAGGATGTAACTCAGTAATCTTATCCTAACATTCCTTTATTAAATTTCTTTGCGTGCATGTGCACACGTGTGTGTGTGTGTGTGTGTGTGTGTGTGTGTGTGTGTGTATACCCAAACTTCATTACTTCATTGGTTTAAGATTTTAAATGTTAAGATAATAAAAATAATGGTCAACCTCTTTTTTTATTTTTTTGTGGTACTGGGGATTGAACTCAGGGGCATTCTACCTCCTAGCTATACCCCCAGCCCTATTTTTTATTCTTTATTTTGAAACAGGGTCTCACTAAGTTATGGAGTGCCTCACTAGGATCCTCCAGTCTCAGCCTTCCAAATACTGGGATTACAAGCATGCACCACCACGTGTGGCTATGGTCAACCTCTTTGATCGTCTATCATTTTGTCATCACTGTTTCAAGACTGACTCAGCTGACCAGGTTGTCAAGAAGAACAGAAGAGCCACCGCAGGGGTGAATGGTGAACGAGGACCAGGACCACGTCAGGTGCACTTTGCACTTCTCACTGTGCACTCTTCCAAGTAGACTTGCTGAAGCAGGGCAAACTTGTGATGTTGCTTTGTTTTCAGAACTCTCCTTTGTAGAAATGGTAATAACAGCATATACTATTATTGAATGCATACAGAGTAAGTAATATGCCAAGACAAATACCTCTAGGTATATAATATGTTAATTATATCAATATTTTAATAATAAGTATTATTTTAACCTTATAATACCCTGGAAACTAAATAAGTTTTCTTCTCATTTTCTAGAGGAGAAAACTGAAGCCCAGAAAGGAACCTTACTTGACTAAGTTATGTATCTAATATGAAACAGAGATTTTTTTAGTTTTTTTTTTTGTTTGGTCCTAGGGATTGAACCCAGGGCATTCTACCTCTGAGCTATACCCCTAACCTTTTTATTTTTTTAATTTGGAAACAGGGTCTCACTCAGTTGCTAAGGATCTCACTAAATTGCTGAGGCTGGCCTTCAACTTGCTGTCCTCCTATCTCAGCTTCCCAAGTACTGGGATTACAGGTGTGTGCCACTGTGCCCAGCCAGCTAGAAGACTTGAGCTTGGGTTTCTGTGATTACAAAGCCCAAGAGTTAACCCAGATCTCTTCACCTACTGACTTTCTGGACCCAGGCAAATTACCTAATCTCCTTGAGCTTCTTTCCTTATGATACCTGTTGCAGGGTTATTATGAAAATCAGAAACAATACTTAAAAAGTATTGTGCCTGCCACAGCGATGGTGTCTAAAAAGTTAAAGCTGGCAACCAGTACAATAGCCGCTGGTACCCTTCGGTACTTAAGGTTCCCTACCCCCCGCACCTAACCTCCGACTCACTTTCATCTCAGGTGCTCCCAGTATCAGGCTCCAAGCCCTGCCACTCTTCCCAGGCCTTTTACTTTGGGGTTATTGCCTCCTACTCTACTGCCATGATTTTCAGATTTTAACCTGTGCAGGAATCTCCTAATGGTCTCGTTAGAATGACAATCATCAAGAACACAAGCAATAAGAAATTCTGGTGTGGATGTGGGGAAATTGGAACCCTTGTACACCGTTGGTGCAAACTAGTACAGCTGCTGAGAGATCAGTGTAGAGGTTCCTCAGAAGACTGGGAATAGAACCACTATATGACCCTGCTATACCACTCCTGGGCATCCTTCCAAACGAAATGAAGTCAGAATATTATAGCGATACATGCATATCCATGTTTATAGCAGCACAATTCGCAATAGACAAACTATGGAACTATCAATTAACAGATAAATGGATTACAAAACTTTAGTATAGACACACAATGGAATTTTATTCTGTCATAAACAAGACCAAAATTATGTCATTTTCAGGAAAATGGATGGAACTTGAGAATATTATCTAAGCGAGATTCACCAGTGTCAGACAGCGAATAGTTGTGTTTTCTCTCATATGTGGAAGCTAGAGAGAATCTGAGTGTCAAAGAGACCTCAGATAAAGGAGTAGAGACTCCAGTTGAGTGATGGAGGGGAATTAGGGAAGAGAGGAAGGAAGAAAGAGATGTAAAGAAGTTAACAGTTTAAATAATGTTGGGTACCTATATGAAATCACCAATGCCAAGCTCAATGACATGAATGGGGAAGGGGAGGGAGGGGGATGGGATCTGGGGCGGGAAATATACCAAGTGTTATGTGAATGTATGTTCCTATCACTCTATGCCTCAGTATGATGTATAATTGCAATGCACCAATAATTATATATCCTAATACTTGGTGTATGACTGTAATCCTAGTACTTGGGAGGTTGAGACAGAATTACAAATTCAAGGCCAGTCTCAGTAACTTAGTGAGACCCTTAGCAACTTAGTGAGACCCTGTTTCAAAACTCACAAGTTTCAAAATAAAAAAAAAAATAGGGTTGGGGTGTAGCTCAGAGATAGAACTCCTGAGTTCAAGCCCCAGCAACACACACACACACACACACACACACACACACACACACACACACGGGCACACACATGTGCACACACACATGAATACTTTGGAAATACTTGTGAGTGAGGTGGGGTAACAAACCAGGTTGGGGTAGGAAGAAGCTTTTTAGTACTGACAATTCATGCATGGTAAAGGCCATTTATTGTATGGGTCTGTTTATCAAAGAATAAAATAATTCACCAAACTTCAAAATTCCTAAAACAGGATAATAAATTCTCTTATTTTATGAGCCTTTCTTTCATCTTAAAAGTAACTTATAAATGCCAGCACAGTATTCCTGTAGAAAATGTTGATTAACTTTTTGTGCAACTGAGCTGTTAATAGTCAGTTCTGTAGCTTTGGGAAATCAAATATTGACAAGGCCCAGTGAAGTGGCCTGTGATTATCATTCCCTTTTTTTCACAGACCAACAAGGGCTCTGTGACATGGCAACCTGCAGACAAATTCTGCCCTTGGGGAGAGATCTAATAATTGACATAATCAATTCTCATTTATCCAAGTTCAGAAAAATTATCAGAAAAAGGCCATTTTGTTAACAATAAGTATGAGTAATCCTTTTTTATTCATGCCTGCAGATTTTTACATATGAAGATTGAATCATAGGTTTAAGTATCTGGGGAATTGTTATCTAAGGGAAAATGTCAATCATTTAGAAATTCCCAGTTACATTGTCCATCACTTAGAAAAACACATTGCAATTATCAGTATTTATACATCAGCCATGAACATCATCATCATCATCATCATCACCTGAAAGGTGTCTATGCCTCTCTCATTTACTACATAAGCATGCTAACACAGTAATATGTGCTGGGAAGGAGTGTTATATGTAAGTATAAAGGAGCATATTTTCAATGTTTAAGCTTAAAAAGAACTGCCATTAAAAGTAGGTTGCTGAGCCGGGTGTGGTGGCGCACGCTTGTAATCCCAGCATTCGGGAGGCTGAGACCGGAGGATCCGGGTTCGTGACCAGCCTCAGCTACCTAGTGAAGCACTCCGCAACTTAGTGAGACTCGATTTCAAAATAAAGAATAAAAAATAGGGCTGGGGGTATAGCTCGGAGGTAGAATGCCCCTGAGTTCAACCCCCAGTACCACACAAAAAAAAAAAAGTAGGTTGCTTATTTTGTTCTTCTTTATGCTGAGTAAAAGTCACTGTGTGTATATACCACATTTTCTTTGTCTCTTCATCTGTTGATAGACACCTAAGCTGATTCCATAATTTGGCTGTTGTGAAGTGTGCTGGTATAAACATGGGTATGCATGTCATTTGCAGAAAAATGGATGGAACTAGAGAATATTATGCTAAGTGAGATCAGTCTCAGAAAGTCACGGGTTATGTTTCATATGCGGAAGCTGGAGAGAAAATAGGAAACAAAAGGGATTTCAGACAAATGAGAAGAGAGACTGGGAGGATCGTGGAAGAAGACTGGGGGAGAGAGGTAGGGAGGGGAAAAGGGAGAATTGAGGAAGGCAGCAATTTAAATACTATTATGTCCATAGATGAAGTTATCTCTACCAATCTCCTTAACATGCATGGAGAGGGAAGAGGGGAGTGGGATAGAATGCAGAGGGAAGCATATCAAGTGCTGTGTGCATATATGTTTTTAACACTTTGAACCTTACAATGATGTATAATTACAATGCACCAATGAAAACATTTTTTAAAAAGCAGTTTGCTTTCTATTAGTGACACTGTTGGTGGCCTATAGGCTGTTCCTGCTTGAGTCCAGCCACCACCTCTGTCTTCTGCTAGACTTTCACAGGCAAGAAGGAAAGATAAGGGAGTGTCCCATCCCTTTCTGTTTCATGGAAAAATTTGCGGTACATTGGGCTTAGTTCTTCTTTAAAAGTCTTGTGGAATTCAGCTGGGAATCCATCAGGTCCTGGAATTTTCTTTGTTGGAAGGTATTTTTGCTGCTTCAATCTCTTTGTTATTGGTCTGTTTAGGTTTTCTATAGCCTCTTGGTTCAACTTAGAGTGTACATGTCTAGAAATATGTCAGTTTCTCCTAGATTTTCCAATTTATTAGAATATGTGTTTTCAAAATAGTTCCTGATGATCCTCTAGAATTCTGTAGTGTCTGTGGCAATGGCTCCCTTTTCATCTCTTATTTTATTAATTTGGGTCTTTTTCTCTTTTGGTTAGTTGGCTAAGGGTTTATCAATCTTATTTATCTTCTCAAAAAGATAACTTTTTATTTGATTATTTTTATTCTATATTTTATTAATTTCTGCTCTGATTTTCAATTATTTCCTTCCTTCTATTATCTTCAGAGTTAGTTTGTTCCTATTTTTCTATGGTCTTGAGACATATCATTAGGTTTTAAACTTGGAATCTTTTTGTTTGGGGGGATTTTTTAAAAAAATATGGGCACTCAATTCTATAAATTTTCCTCTTAAAACTGCCTTCATAATATCCTAGAGATTTTTGTAAGATATCTCCATTTTCATTTGATTCTTGCAGCACAATTTATGGTGGCTAAATTACAGAACCAACTCAGGCATCCATCAATAGATGAATTGATAAAGAAAATAACATGTATATACACACAATGAAATTCTACTCAGCCATAAAGAAGAACAAAGTTATGTCATTTACAGGAATATGGATGGAACTGGAGAATATTATGCTGAGAGATCAGCTAGTTTCAAAAGGTCAAGGGTTGTGCGCTTTCTCTCATCTGTAGAAACTGGAGAGAAAATAGGAAACATAAGGAATTTTAAATAATGTGAAGAGATACCAGTAGAATAGTGGAAGAGGATTTAGGGAAGGGAGTTGTGAAGGGGGAAAAAGGAGGATTGAGGAAGGAAGAATTCAAATAATACCATGGCAATATATGAAGGCATTATTACTAATTTGACTAATATGTATTGGGGGAGAGGAACAGGGAACCAGGTGGGATGTGGAAGGACAGGTGACAGAGGCTGCTGGGAAAGGTTTTCTTTCCAGATAAAAATAGATTTGTAGAGATGGCTTTCTTTGGTGGCCTATTGGGGGCAATTGTGTGAAGACATGATACACTGGAAAGAAAGCATCTATTCTGTAATCCCTTGAGCAAAAGACTGAGAACAAAATACAAGATGGGAAGATACCAAGAACCGTGGTCCTCAATGGCAGTGAGGAGCTCTCACTCCAACTGTGGACTTACCCTTGCTTCCAGATAGTTTGCTCTGTGAAAGATAAATGCCTTTTTTTTTTCAGTGGCTATCAGTGGTCCTTCTGTTCTGTGCCATCCAAAGCATCCCAGGTGGTGTTCCAGACCTGGAGGAGAGAACCCTGGGATTGGGACTGTATACCTCTGTGGCTGTGATTTTTTAAACTTTTCTGAGGCAGCTGAGAGCAGAGTTGTGCTCAACTGCATGAACTTGGAAGTGGGCTGTAGCTAATGGAAGCCCTAGGAATTTGCTCAGCCAGCTCTGACTGGGCAGTCTGACCCTGCTTCCTGCCTGTGCCAAATTCTTGGTGTCAATTCTAACAAAATCTCAGACTTGAAAGCCAATGGTGTTTTTCAGAGCTTTTAGTTTCATGGATAGACAGATGTTTGGGGATGCTTATTTCTTTTAGTATGGCCTTTAAATTATAGTCTCCTCAGTCATAGAAGGGAATAGAATTTAAAAGCAAACTATTAACAGACAGAAGTCATTCATATCTTATGAAAATGGATCCTTACATAAAGATCTTTTCCTTAAAAAGGAAAACTTTTAACTATTACATGCATTTACTGAAATTGAGTCCAAACTCTCAGACTATACTGAGATGGGATAGGATATGTATTTGTGAATAAGGTGGTAATTGTGAAGTTATGCAAATGCTACTTTTGGAATCTTACAAGAGGTACTTGTTAAAAATAAATTAGTAAGTATGTTGATATTACCTATTTTCTTTCCTTTTGATTTTTATAGCACCCAAAGTTGCTTTTCTTGATTTAGACTGATCCCCCTTCACAGAGATAACTTTGGACTTTTTATAATTAAATATGATTGCAGTCCTTTTTTGTATATGATATTCAACATTTGACAAAAAGTAGATTTTATTTATATATTTATTTATTTGCGATACTGGGGATTGAACCCAGGGGCATTCTACCTCCGAGCTACACCCCCAGCCCTACTTTTTATTCTTTATTTTGAAACAGGGTCTCACTAAGTTGTGGAGTGCCTCACTAGGTAGCTGAGGCTGGCTGTGAACCCGGATCCTCCAGTCTCAATCTCCCACATGCTGGGCTAACAAGCATGCACCACCACACCCAACTCCTATTTTTTTCTCAATGTCTCTCTCAAAATTTTATATGCAAAGATAACATAAATAGTGGTTTACCTCTTTGGCTTCCTTCATATTGTTATTGTATCTTTCAAATGTATTTTATGCACTTGTAAAATCTACAAGAAAAATGCATTTCAATCCACATGCAAGCAAAAAAGGAAATTTATTTGACACAGGAAAATCATATTGTTAGGAGCCCATTACATTTAGAAAGTATAAGATCTAAGTTGTTGAACAAGAAAAAAAAAATGAAACCCAAATAAACGAACCAAACAAACAAAACCAAGTCAGTATCACAGAGGATATTATATGACAAAAACAACAAAGATGTCTTCACACTAGCTTTGGCTCCTTGGTTTTGTGTTCACTCTTCCAAAGACTGAGGGAGAAACAAAGATTCTAAGGCATGGAAGGCCAGGGGTGAGCAAGCCTGGTCAGCCTGTGGTGTGTCCCACCAACTATACTTCTCTCTGTGTCTCACTTGTCACTCCAGGTCAGTGCCACCCTAGTGTGAATGTTTATTATTTTCATGCAGTAGTCCCTTCAAATAGAAAATACAAATAAGACGTTTTATTCTCTCAGCATAGGGATTCATCTAATCCATTGGGAAAAAAAATTTTTCAGAAGAACAACATGTTCAAATGTATGCTTTTGGGGGATTCTGTAAACAACTGTGTGTAAGGTAGATTGGAAGGAAGTAGAAGAAACTGAGTAAGGAACCATTGCAGTCTGTTAGATAAACTTAAGAGGTTTGGGCAGTATGAATTAGAGTCATGTCCTGGAGAATAGAGAGGAGACAGATGCAGAAGTGTCAAGCTTGATATGTCTTCAGTATATCTTCTACTTCTTTCCACCTCAGCAGGATTTGATCTTGGAGCCCAGCCCTGCTAGAGTATTTCAATCCCCTTCCAGCCAGAGACTGGAGATGCTCACCCATCTAACTCACAGTCTGATGACATCTCATCACCTCACTGCCAATGCAATGTGCGCGTCTTGAAGGTCTCCAGGCACCCCACCTTTGCTCTGCCTGTCTGAGGTTCCTTCTGCACATGACTGAACTTACTCATATCCCCTTTGTCTGGTGGAGCACCATCTTCCCTGTGTATCCTCATGCGACACATCCAGCAGGGAGAGCTGACCATCTGCTCTGAGTCTTTTCTAGATTTGGCACTTTCACACTGAATTGAATTCATATTTAAATTCATTCCTAATATCCACTGTGATGAGTCATGGTAGGCAGATGATATTTATTGAGGGCTTAACTTATGAGAATCAAAGATTCTCCCTTATTCTTGGCCCTATCCTCCTGCCTTATGATAGTTCTTACAACTGACCTCCTGATTTCAGCCCTGTTCCCGAGGCTATCTTGTGCTAATTACTCAGTAACAACCCTATCAAGGGCAATTGACCTGTGTTGTGTCTTATTTCTCCCTCCTCCCATCATTGGTGGGACCCTGGCTGGTCTCTATGCCAGTGTCAGCCCTGCCACATGTGAAGAAATCAACCATGACTGATGTGATCAACCATATGACAACTTCCAGGTTTCACCTGATCTGGGAGGTAAGAGATACCTCATTCATTAGATACCTGGTGACTCAGCTCCTAGTCCCCTTCCGCCCTTCCCCACAGACAACCTGGTATATAGTTGGGGAACTTCTGCACCCCTTGAGTTCACACTTGTTCACCAGTCTGAAATTCTGTTGCCAGTAACTACATATCTTCCAGGTCTCATTCCTCCCCCACCCAGCCACCCACCCACTAGTGGACATGAGTGATGCCTGCTTTGATCTTTCTGCCTTTCTACTACATAACTGGTGGTACCTTGCAGTTCAGTATATGTCAGACAAAATTCATTGGTTTTAGGATCTGCTTGGATTTTGGGGAAAGGCTAAGAAATGGGAGGGAGGAATCTAAGAATAACTGGATAATTAAGAACATTGAGGAGACATAGAGGAAAGACAGCCCATAAGAAGGAATGGTTTTAGGAGGAAGAAAAAGAGGTTCAGATTTTAAGAATTAATGATGAAGCCAGGTGTAGTGACCTGTGCCTATAATCCCAGTACTTGGGGAGACTGAGACAGGAGGATCACAGGTTCCAGGCCAGCCTTAGCAACTTAGTGAGACCCTCAGCAACTTAGTGAGATCTGTTTCAAAAAAAAAAATAAAAAAGGACTGGAGATATAGCTCAGAGGTAGAATGGCTTTGGGTTCAATCCCCAGTTACCCCCCCCCCCCACACACACAGAATTTGTGGTAAGTAGTTTTGGATGTATTAAAGGGATATACTCAGGGGTGATATAAAATATTGAACAAGGTGTTGCATAGTATCAACCAGTGAGCCTGGATGCTAGTGTCAGGCTATGTGGGCACCTATCAGCCTAGGCTATATCACGTGGAGGGAAGGGAAGTGGTGGAGTAAGCTGCTGGAAGTTCAGGGGGGTCTTCGGCCTGAGCCAGGCTCAATTCACTACAAATCAACTTCCCATCTAAATTTCAGCGTCCTCCTTCCTTGCCCTTCTCTCTAAGAGTTAAACTGTGTTACATGTTGGTGGGTAGCTTAGCCTTTTCTTCACCCCCATCCACCCTTCAATTGTCTTAGAATTACCTCTGATTCCTAGTTAGAGCACACTATTATACAATTTTTTTCATGACTTTGTTAGAGCAAGGCCAGCCCTCTCCCCTTCAGCATGTAGAGACCTCTTTTATCCTCACAAACAAGAGAGGGTCGACTGCTATGGATTTATGCAAATTCAGTTTTTAACCTGCCAGCCAAAGAATAGGGCATAGAGATTAATTCTTAAGATTTTCTTCAGCTTTTGGATTTTGTGTTCCAAGGAGAATGTTTTTGATTTTTCTTTTTGGCAGATTTGATGTAGACGTAAAGATGGAGAATTAATTGTTAGCTCTGGGCATTCAGAGAAGGTGAGGATTTTTACCCACCCTGTTTAGAAAGGACAAACTCATTGCCTAAGGATTTAAATCTGGATTAGTAGTTTCTGATTCAAATTGAAAATACAATAAATGTCAAATAACCAAATTGAGTGCACTGGGGGCCACTCTCTAGGGAGAGTAGAGAGTTAGCCTCACTGAGGAGAAAACCTCCAGCTGTGGAAACAAGAATGTCAGCTTCTATTCTCACCCCTGCCAGTATAATGCTGGGAACTCAGAGTAGGAGGAGATTTTGATTTTCCCAGATTCCTTCAGTTCTAGCTCTGATCAAGAAGAAATGCAAATTTCCTTCCCCTTTTACCTCACAGGTATGTGTGTGAGGTGACTGTGGCAGGAAAGCATGAGCTTCTGCATCTGCCAGCACCACCAGCTTAATATGAGCCTATTGTTTCAACTGGCTTAATATATATAAGGGGCATTGATAGCATTGTTTGTCATGCAAGGCAGTCCCTCGCCTGTTCAGTGGAGACAGACTGCCACCTCAGAATCCCCGGGTCTTGACTCTGCTGTGAGATTTGCCAAGTGATGACATGAACACCCACGCACACGTCTGGGAAATGTCTGCCTCTTCAATGTTCCTTTGATTCATCTCCACCCCACTCTTTGGCATTTATTTCCTGACTGACCTTGCTCCAGTCCCCAAAGTGAGCCTCCTGGCTTCAATCCTGTGCTGGCAGAATCAGCAGTCTCCTCTGAATGTTCAACATACTCCTCTTGGCCAGTATCTCTCTCCTAGATGAGTGTCAGGGAGTAGGAGGCGAACCACTTCTCAGTGATCTTCTTAAGAAAGCATTTTTAACCTGGCTTTAGGCCCAGGGTTATCTGGAAAGAATAATATGTTGGCTAACTACGACATTTGCAGAGATAAATTCAATGGACTTCTCAATGTTTTGAGGTATATTCTTTACAGTTCATATGAGCTTCATGAAAACACTTGCCCATTCTGTACCTTTAGCCATGCCTCGTTTTTTCCTGCCTTGGGATATAAGTCTTTTTTTTTTTTTTTTTTTTTTACTTCATTGCCTTCTGAAGCTACTGCACTGGCATAGCCACCTTTATTGAACAGGTGAAATATGCTGATTGTGTTAATTTCTTCATCACCTGTTCTCATAGTAATCTGGGTCTACTTCTGAAAAACAACTGAAATGATTTTCTACCAGTCACATGTCATTTCCTCAGTTATCACCCCATTGAATGCCTCTGGAGCACTTGATACTGTTGATTATATATCTCAATTCCTTACAGAGATTTCACCTAACTCCAATCAGAATGGCAATCATAAAAAACACGAACAACAATAAATGCTGATGAGGGTGTGGAGAAGTGGGAACCCTAATACATTGTTGGTGGGATTGCAAATTAGTGCAACTGCTTTGAAAAACAGTATGGAGGATCCTCAGACAAATGGGAATGAACCTACCATATGATCCAGCAATACCACTTCTGGGTATCTACCCAAAAGAATGGAAACCAAACTATCAGACTGACCCATGTGTATCTATGTTTATAGCTCCACAATTCACAATTGCCAAACTATGGAAACAGCCAAGATGTCCATCGACAGATGAATGGATTACAAAACTATGGGATATGTACACAATGGAATTTTACTCAGCCATAAAGAAGAACAAAATCATGTTCTTTGCAGGGAAATGGATGGAACTGGAAAGCATTATGTTAAGTGAGATTAGCCAGTCACAAAGAGTAAAAAAGCATATGTTCTCCCTAATATGCAGATGCTAGGGAGAAGATGGGGCATAAGAGGGACTCCAGATGCAAAAGGAGAAACCCTAGATAAGCAAAGAAATTGACTTAACTGAAGGTGATGTGGACAGTGGTGGTGGGGCCCCCTAATGCACATGAGTACTTTCACAAATATATCAACGTCAATCACTAAACTGAACTTGAGAAGGAGGGAAGGTGAGGGAATTGGGGAAGGGGTTAAATGAGAAATGTGTGCATATATGCCTTTATCAGCATGTACCTAACAAAGATGTATGATTACAATGCACCAATTAATAAAAAAAATCAGAAAAAATGCTATTAAATATTAACTGAAATCATATTAAATGTAAGAAAAATGCAAAAAAAAGAGGTGTCCAAAGCTCAGTCTCAGTAGTACTGAGTTCTCCTCTCATCTCTTTAATTCTTTCCTCTCTTTTGATGACCTCCCCTTTACTTTATCCTGTTGACTATTAACCTTAGGTTTTGCTATTGGCCTTGTGCCTATCCATTCTCAAGATTAATACTTTTATCAAAATGGTGGTGACTCTGCACAAATGTTTTAAACTCTGACCTCTGACATAAAACCTATTCCATACTCCTAACTAGCCATTATTTCTCTTGACTGACTAGTCTCCCCTCCTGAATTCTTCATTCTTGGAAATAGACTGATTGGGTTAAGTCTTAGATCTAATCACCTATTTGTTATGGGATTCTGGGCATATTAACCCATTCTGCCTCAGTTTCTTCAGCTGGAGAATGGGATGGTGATGGTGATAATGAACTACTGCAGCCGACTTGACCAGTAACATGTATGTGGAAAGGGCTTAACTCAACCCTCTCATACCATAATACATTCTTTAAAAATGTTGGTATTGCCAATGTCAATCTTAGTACTCTGTATTGGGAAGAGGGATATGGAGAGGCGGGGATGGGGCACAAAGTGCTGTGTGCACGTTTGTCATTGTCTTATGATATGAGACTATAATGCACTAATAAAAGCACATTAAAATGTTAATATTGTGGTTAGTCATTATCTACAATGCTGCCTTCTCTTTAATTTTTATATCCAGTAACTCACCAAGTAATTTTTCCTTCTCCTTACAAATCTCTATTTTTCATCTATCCTCCATTTCCACTATTCTTTACATGAACGCCTCCCCAGCCTTAGATAGAGCTAGAGTACTGAACCCACTGTGCTGTGTATTGTATTACTTATTAGGTGGCTTCTTAGTTCAAAAAGTGTTCCCAATATCAGTGAATCACATTCAAGTTCTTGTATTAGCTATCCAAAACTCAGTATCAATTTTTCCTGCCTTGGTGATCTCCTGTTATTCAAGGCACAAACTTCTGCTCCAGTCAAGCCAATCAACTTTTCTGTCCACTAAGCTACATCTCCACCCCTGTTTTTTGTTTTTGTTTTCTATTTCTTCCTAGGACATCATTTGTTGGCTTCTTGGGAAGGAGAATATGAGAACACATGTTCGAGATGTCATTTTTTAGCTTCAAACTTGAATCATACTTTGGCTGGGTATAGAACTCTAATTTAGAAATCATTGTCAAAATTAAAGCTCTGCTGCTCCCTCGTCTTTCAACTTCCAAGGTTGTTTCTAGTAATTTCAACAATTTGTTGATATCACTATTCTACTGTTATTGTAATATCTTTGATTTTGTGACTGATTTAGTCTTTTAAAAAATATTTAATGCTGGGCATGGTGGCACACACCTGTAATTCCAGTTCTTGGGAGGCTGAGAGAGGAGGATTGCAGGTTTGAGGACAGCCTCAGTAAGTAGTGAGAGTCTCATCTCATGTTTCAAAATAAAAAATAAAATTGGGCTGGGGGGATGTACGTTGGAGGTAAAATGCCTCTGGGTTCATTCCTCAGAAACACACACACACACACACACACACACACACACACACACACACGTGTGAACGAATTCATACACACACAAAATACTTAACTAATTTGGAGGCTGGTTGGAGATAATTGCATGAATTCAAGCTTTCATTATTACCTAGGAGTCTTTAGCATTCTGTTATTTCTGAAGCGCTGAATTATATCAATGTATAGAGTTCATTTTTTACTAAATCACAGAGAAGAAATCTGAGATGATCATGTATTATTAAGAGACTGTTAATCTCACATTCTTCCTCTTGTTTCCTTGTATTTGAAATTACTTGCCCTTTTCTCAGTGTATCCCATCCATTTTTCATCACTTTTAGCATAAAGATAATCATGCCATTTTTATAATTTAAAAATGTATCTGTCTCTACTAATATTTTTATACACCCTTATTGGGATATAACTTAAACACATAAATTTATTTAATTATACAATTCAACTTAAAACTACTCATAGAAATATACAGCCATCATCACAATCTGTTTTATTGTTTTCAAACAAACCCTTGAATCCATTAGCAGGAATTTCCTATTTCTCCTAATCTCTTGTCTCTTCATCCATTAGCTTAATTTCTGTTTCTATAGATTTGCCTATTCTGTAATTTTATATACATGAATAATACAATAAGTACTCTTTGTGGTTGATTTCTTTCACTTAATATAATGTTTTTAAAGTTCATCTATTTTGTAGTGGTTATCAGTACTTCATTTTTTTATTGCCAAGTGAGCCTATATTTTAAGTTCTTTGAAGAAATGTCTCTGTTTTCATTTTTGTATGCTCAACATGGAGACCAGCATATAGGAACTGTTAGCATCTAAAATATTTATTTAATAGATATATAGATAACTCTAAGTTCATTTTCAAATCTTCCCTCAGAGTCCTACATTGAAAACTTTTACCTGACTATAGCCAAAATTAAAATATAGTTTCTTGTTTCAAAAAACCTTGATGACATTTTTGACAAAAAATAAAAATATTCTTTAATCTAAGTATACATTAACAATAATTTAAGTACCTCAATTTATCTTTACAGTAGAAGTAGCATGCTAGTCGGCACCACTTTTTTTTTTCACCTCAGATCTTCATTTGGGTTATATCATCTGTGACTTAAGCATTTAGTCAAGTTGATAGCCACTAGTTGGGGTGAGATTGAAGGAAAAAAGCATTTTTATCTTGGTTTTGGAGTTTCTCCATTTTGCTGAAGGAGATGATCTTGACTACTAAACTAATACAATAATTTAGTTCTTGTGAAACTGCTCTGATTTAGCACCATAATGGTTTCCCCTTGATATAAGAAAATATTTTTCTTTCAATCCTTTTCATTTCTTTAAAACCAAAATGAATTAGATCAAGGTTGAGACACTGGCCTTTCTTCTGGTGCTTTGTCAACAAGGTCAAATGTCTGTGGCCTCCTTTCATTCTGTCCAGTCAACATTTGGGATGCAAAGAACTGGCTAAGTCTCCCTAACCATGCTTTGTTGGCTCCTCCAAACTTTGTACCCTCAAAAACACAATGATTGTAGGAAGTCCTCCAATCTCAATATTTAAGGGTGATTTAAGAGTTGAGCAAGAAAAAGAGATAGAATAAATTAATTCCTCAGACTTGCCTTTCTATGATTTTGAAGTATTTCAAATCCTCATATAAAGACACTAAAACTTGTGGAAAGTAGTGAGAGAATGGATATAAATTGAGGAGATATGAAAGATTAAACTCTTATCTGTTTGTGAACCAGAGTTTCTATCTTTATTTTATATGTTTATGATTTCAAAAAGAAGAGTTCAATTTTAAAGTAGTCAAATGGCCTTGAAATATTCTTGAACAGCTGGAAATCTTCTGCAACATCAAAGGAGATGCTACTCCTTCGTGGCAAGGGATCAGGGAGTTTATGTACCTTGGATTGATGTTAATTCAAACATTTTCTTCTGTACACACACACACACACACACACTTTCAGAAAAAGTATTTTAAGATAAATATTTTTATTGTGAATTCAAGAGCTATCAAAAATTTTTAAATGCCCCCTTTAGGGGAACTCAAACCCAATAATGCAAACATCTGACTTTATGTTTCTTTCTCAAAAAAATTGAGAAGGATAGACAGGAAAGTTTGCCTATTTTTAATTCATGAGACAAGGTCTCTAAATATATTATGTCAGTTAAATTAAAGTCCTATCTTTTAAAATGTTAAAAATATTTTAGAATATTTCTATGTAATATGTAAGGTCTTTTATTGTGTATGTGTGCTATAATTAAAGAGTGGCATGAGTTCTATAACTATTATTTTCCTGGTTGGTTATAAGGGGCTGGATTTTTGGTTGACATTTCTAAAATAAATATAGCTACTGGAGCACTAGCATTCTGATTTAGAAATCTAACTACATTAGAAGAAAATTAACCTTTTCAAAAAGCCACTGTTCTAAGGAATGATTTTAATCAAATGAGTTTTAAATGTTGTACCTGCATATAGAATTTTTGGAGAGATTGTAACTCCCCAGTGATTTGCTTTTTGAAGGAGGAAAAAAGCATTAAATAAATTATGGGAAAAGTAACTATGAAAATTGTAAAGAGGATGATAGATGGAGCTACATTTCTTAAACTAAAAGAGCTTTCATAGTAACATCAGGTTCAGAAACCAAAGAAACTGCTTTTATTATAAGCACTTTGGGTATATTCAAAGAAAAATATCAGGTTGTTTT
This sequence comes from Graphiurus murinus, assembly GCA_004027655.1. NCBI lineage: Eukaryota > Metazoa > Chordata > Mammalia > Rodentia > Gliridae > Graphiurus > Graphiurus murinus. The sequence goes on from PVLC010006795.1 coordinate 46,101, forward strand.
AATATCCAGTAAATTATATGTTTCTGTTGGAATCTCCCATGATACAATTATTTATTCATTTATTTCTAATTCGACAGGTACTTATAGTGTTCCAAATACAAATACCGAGGACAAGGCTAGGGAGCTCTTTCAGAGAAGCACCAGGTCTATTGCACACAACACACTGTTAAAATATTAAGCACCTTGCACACATATTAAGCATGTGGCTGAGGAATCATTGTGCACACTATTCTCAGTCCACACTCTCACTAGTTTGTGGAAATTTTCATCTCAGGAATTCTTAGAATTCTTTTTGGCTCTGACTCAGGTCAAGATGTTGTCCTGTTACGGGTTGAATTTCCGCCCCCTATTCCTACCCCACGTTGAAGTCCTCACCTGCAGTACTGCAGAATGTGAACTTCCTCAGGAACAGGTCATTACAGATCTAATTAGTTAAGATGAAGTTACAAAGGAGCAGCATGGGCACTTCACCGAATGTGATTGGTGTCTTTATAAGAAGAGGAGTGGGACTCGAAGGGAAGACGGTCACATGATGATGGGGCAGAGATTGTAGTGATGCATCTTCAAAGGTATACCAAGAATTGCCAAGATCTCCAGGACAGGTAAGGAAGGATCTCCCCTTCAGGATCTGGAAGAAGTCTGGCCCTGCTGACATCTTGATTTCAGACTTCTACCCTCAAGAACCATGGGACAATAAATGTCTATTTTTTTTTTAAGCCAACCAGTTTGTGGTACTTTATAATGGCAGACCTGGCAGACTAATATAGAGTCTTATATGATGCAACATGTAGGGGTAAGGTGGTAGGGTGTGTGGTCTCTGGTCTTCTGGTTACATTGGTAAGGTTGAGCAGATCACTGTTTCTGTTCATGTGACCTTTTGGGTATGGTGCGTCCGGCTGTTCCCTGCTCTCTGTATACCATGCTTGGGACTCAGGTGCTTTTTAGGAACTCTGCCAGTCTCTGCTCTCTTTGCCTGGAACCTCTAGCAGCCACTGTAAGCCCCTGATATTCCCTGGGGGCTTACACAGGAGGCACCTTCTTTCCATCTTTTCTTTCTTCCTTCCTTCCCTAACCCAGGAAGTACTTTTAATACTTTCTTTGGGGGTAGGGGTAGCCTCTTTCTTCTGCCTAATTTTACAGATTACGTTGTTGTTTTTTTCCCCCAACATTTATGTCTTCTCTTACTTTTCCCTCAAATCTTACCAATTCTCCAAAGTGATTAGGCTTTTGGAAAACAGCAAGGAGGAAATCTTCCTGTTTTCTACCCCTGCAGGAATGAAGCCATGAACAATGGAGGAGGTCCCAATACAGGTGGACTGAGGAAGGAGAAAGTATAAAGTTCAAGTAAGAAAAGCCTGTGAAGCAATCCTTCAAACTATGATCCAGCCACAAAATGATTAACAATGCTACATTAAATACTCCAAAGGATTTAAAGCTATTTATCTAGTCTCTTTAGGAGATTGAGACTGAATAGATAGATCAAGAGAATAGTCTTTGATGCAATGCTTCAATGATGGAGGAACAATAATGGGTCTCTCCAGGTTTCCATTTGAGGATCACCAGATGATGAGTATATTGATTTTTAAGACAGGCAAAGCAACCAGACACAACAAATGAGGAGCCAGTTACCTTCCTTCTAAGGCAGTGATTGCACAGCAGTTCAGAATCATTAAGGTGCTTCTTAAAAATACATACCCAGACTTCACTCCTGGACATTGCCATCTGTGGTAACATCAGGAAATCTGTGATTTCTAAAAAGTTCCTGGGCGATTTTGACCAATTTGGAAAAGCACTAATCTAAAACAATGAAATTAATTCAGTTGTCTGATCAATGATTGTTAAAATATGTAGAGTTTAAATGACACAAATACTTGGTACCTCCTATCATCTGAATAACCTCTGCCCTAGCACAACTAGTTCAATAAGGTTATACTTGTGGTGTATGTTTAAAGTTCACAATTGGAATGTAAAGGGAATTCATTAGCTCCTTGTATGTAACTCTTTGCTACTGTCCCACTGGGATGGTAGAAGATTTCATAAAAGGAGAAACTGAGCCTATTTCTAAGTGACACCAAAAATCAGTCAATTACCAAGACTTTCTGTATTATCTCAGATCTTTGAGTGCCTCCCTAATCCTTATTTGACACTATCTAGTCCTCTTAATTTAACATAGTTAGCATTTCTGAAACTAGTCATCAAAGTATTCTAAATTAATCATGCCATTTGCTAATAAAACTGACTGATTTTCAATGGAGGGCTGTTTTGAAAATACCTACTCCAATATAAGAATCTCATCTGCTTCAGTAGTATCGTGGCCATGTAGGTGAATGTGTGTGTGGTAAAGAATACCTATCGCCTTGCCTTTTCACATTCCTGACCAAGATATCATGCCAGTCAGCACAATAAACCACCAATTCTAGGCCAAAACTCTGGTGAATTGCCTAACTGCATGTGTCCTTGGTCTAGGAGATTTAGGAAGACATAAACAAAGTCTCTCCAGGTGCTAAAGCACACTATATCACTTAGTTAAGATAATAATATACACATTAAGAAGAACCCAACAAAAAGACACTGTCTAGTTAATTGCATAGTAAGAAATAGTCTGTGTTTGTTAATGGATATAATGCAGAGCCAGCCTGTAAAGCCCACATTCTGGTGGAAGGCTTGCAGAAGAGAGGGGAAAGGAATGCCTACCAAGCCAGCCTGCTGCAGCTTATCACTTCCCCTGAAGTTGTGGTATTTAGAATTGTTTATATAAGAAGTAGTGAAACCTGGCAGGCTGGTGCCTGTAAGCTGCCGACATACACTATCCATGCAGCTTGTGGGTTGGCTCCTCGTCCTTCCGCATGGAAGCCAGAGCAGCCATCTGGCCCTCAGGCCAGCTGCAAGACTACAGTCAGGGTAGCAGGAGACAAAGTTGGACAACAATATCAGCTTTGACCTCAGTGCCACCTTCTTTGCTATGAGGTCTCAATCCTAGGTGATGCAGCAGGCTTTGGGAAGATACCAGCAGGATGCTGTGAATTGCTTTGTCTATCTTCTCTCGTGGCGATTCTTTTTAAAAATGCTTTTATTGGTGCATTGTAGTTTTACGTCATAGTGAGGTTCAAAGAGATACAAATGTACATGCACACAGCACTTGGTATTATTTCCCTCTGGATTCCGTCCTGTTTCCCCACCTTTCTGTACATTGTTAGTGAGATTGGTAAAGATGCCTTTATAGATGGACATAACGTATCAGAATTGATTCCTTCATCAAGCCTCCTTTATCTCCCTCCCTCTCTCCCCCAATCCCCTCCTACTATTCTGCTGGTCTCTCCATTTATCTGAATTTCCTTTTGAAGTTTCTTTAGTTGCCTGTTTTCTCTCTGGCTTCCACATATGAAGGAAAACATACTCCCCTTGATTTTCTGAGACTGGCTAGCTGATCTCACATTGCATAATATTCTCTAGTTACACCCATTTTCCTGCAAGGGAAATCATTTTTTAAATATTTTTATTGGTGCATTGTAATCATACCTCTTTGTTAGGTACAAGCTGGTAGAGGCATACATGTGCACATCTCTCATTTAACCCTTCCCCAATTCCTGCCCCATCCCCTCCCCTTCCCTTCTTCTCAAGATCAGTTTAGTGATTAACTTTGATATGTTTGTGAATGTACATCATATGCATTAGGGTGTTTCCCTCTCCTTTCCTCCCATCACCTTCAGTTAGGTCACCTTCTGCAAAGGAAATAATTTTGCTCATTAAGACTAAGTAAAATTTCATTGTGCATATATACCACATTTTCTCCATCTCTTCATCTGTTGATGGACACCTAGGTTGGTTCCATAATTCGGCTATTATGAATTGTGCTGCTATAAACATGGATATGCATGCATCGCTATAGTATTTTGACTTAAATGCTGTCAGAATGGCCACACTACCAAAAGCAGTCTACAGATTCATATGGCTGTACTTCTATCCAAGTTTTCTGGCTAAGTCATTTCTTTGCTTCGGATTGTTTTCCTATTTTGATCTAAATCTGTGTCCATTGTTCTTCACTGATCCTCAGAAAGCCACACAGCTACTCTGATGGGACTCAGGTAAATACAGAGTGTTTGAGAAAAAGAACGAGGGCTCTACTGCAAAGTATTTCTGGGAAGGTGGCTGAAGACAGATTGTTTGCCACAAATACTGCTCTTTCATATGAATACCTTGAGGAGGACTGGGTTCTATCTTGTTTTGGAGTACATCTATTCAGTTCATTGGCTTGTTACTATTAGGCCTATTTTTTTTTTAATTGCTAAAAGAAACGAAAACAGTAGCTGCTTCCTCCATAAAAACATTAACATATTTCAGGATAATAAATGTTACTCATTCTGGATTTTGTCTTATCATTTGTAAATATGGGATTGGTAGAGAGTATGAGGCAGTTTGACAGTATGGTGTAGGTTGTACACTGAACAATCCAAGGATATACCATTTATGTAGTTGTCTTTGAGTAATGACAGAGTGATTCACCTTGCTACTTGGGAAATTTAATCTTGCAGGAGGGGTTTTCCAAAATTAGATTCATACATGGAGAAAAAATTCTATGTGAATCAGTAAAGCAGATCGTTATTAAAATACAGTTCTGGGAAGGTATTTTTTCACATTGGAGCTGAATGTTTCATGATTCTCAACTCTAACATATCCCAAACTCATTAACCACTTTCAACTCCTTTAGTTGTTCTTTATGTGTTTCTTCTATATTTTGGAATTGCATATTTAGACTTATTTCACTTGATTTTTCTTTTAGATACTATCTTCCAACTTCCTGTTTATCATGGAAGATGAGAATTGGTTCTCTTAAATGACCCTACCCCTTTGTCAGTCCTACTCCATCTTTCTAATAGAATGATATCATAATTTGATCAGGTGTGGAGGCACATTTTGTAATCCCAGCTACTAAGAGAGGCTGAGGCAGGAGGATTGCAAATTCCAGGCCTGCCTGAGCAACTTAGGGAGTCCCTGTCTCAAAATAAAAAATGAAAGGGCTGAGGATGTAGCTCAGTAGTCGAGCATCCTTGGGTTCAGTCCTCAGTACCATTAAAATGAAAAGTTAAGAAAAAGAACTGTATCCTAATTTGAAACTAGGTCAAAATTCAATCTTTGTATTGTTCTGAATATGATTTTTAGACATCATTGAGTTATGTGGTTCTATTATATTTCCTTTTCTGTTCAACTTCCTATTTCTCCTGCTAATAATTATCTGGGTTGGTTTGCTTCATTGTCTATATCCATATCTCTAATTCATCCCTAATTCTCATGCAAGTGGAGACACCCCCCCTAGTCTGTTCATGTTCCCATGTAGTCTGTCTACTCTCAAGACCTATTCCCTATTCTAGGTTAGAAATAATTTTTTCTCAAAATTTTGAAATAAATGTTCCATTATTTGCTAGTTTCTAGCACTGGCATTGAGTAATTCAATAGTATTCAATATTTTTCTGATTTGGGATCCTGTGTGACATTTTCATTTTTTTTCAATCTCATGGGTTCTTTTAAGTCCTGTATATCTTGAGGGACACTCCTACCTGCACTGGAGTTGTTCCCTGTGAGCTCCCCCTTTGTGCTGTTTCCTTGCTCTCATACTCCCTTGTCAGAGTTCTTCTCTATCTGTCTCGTGCTCTCTGGCTTTGTATGTAGGGAAGGTTGGTTTCCTTCTGGGCTTCACTCAGGAGTAAGCGCCAAAGCTCACCCCTTGCTTGTTTTTGTATGTTTCTATGGGTGGTTTTCATATTGTTAAATGTTGAAGCAAATCACAAGAATAATATTTTTGTGACATGTAACTTCCTATTTTTATTCCAATTAACTTTCTGTAAAGAACAGAGTAGAGAAGTTCTAGTAGTTGGGATTCCCGTGGGAAGACAGCTCTCTGTCACCCTTCTCCAAGGGCTGGTGATCTTCATGAAGACCTTTTTGTAGTGCAGAGGCAAGCCAAAGGAGCCCAAGCACCAGTACAACTACAGAGTCCGGCCGTCCTGGCTCTCCAGCCTTCTTCCACATGAGCGGCCTAAAAAACGTCTGTGGTGATGGGGTTGCTCTACAAAGAGATATAAGTGCCCAGGCTTGACATACCAAGACCTGCAAGTCCACATGTGCCTGTGGGCTCTCCTGCCTTACGGTTTAGCATGTGAATAACAAAGGATGTGCTCTGTGGGGCTGGGTGTATCAGCAGAACTACACTAGTGAAGCCTTGTGGATGAGGAGTGTAGGGCCATAATTATAACAGAGCTTCCAGGGAAGTAGCTAAAACAGGAGAGTTATGGGGACATTGGTCTATAAGCTTCTTACAACCTGTAGAGGATTTTAAAAGGTGACTTTATTTTTTGATCAGAAGGCACGGACCCCTGCTAATGTAGTGAACTTAATACCAGCTTCCTGATTAGTGTCAGCAACTACTTTAGAATCTCCTAAAGGTGTAGCCTTTATGCAGGGACAAGCTGTCATCTTCCCATCGTTATAGCCAGCCATTTTCAGGGAGGAACGTGTGCTCCAGGACTCACCCGGACCCTGGGAAGAGGCTTTGAACTCTGGCTCTGAAGCAATAGTGTGAGGGCAAGAGAAGGCAAGACGGGAGGCAGAAGGACAGAGACTGGCAGGAACAAGAGCAGCTGATTAGCTGAGCTCAAGTATGTTGTCAAGTTGAACAGCATCTGGTAAAATGCGGATCAGTTCTCGTGACTCAACTACACAGTTAACACCAAGTCCCAGGTTCCTGACCGTGACCTAGGAGGTCCTGCATGTTCCGCCTCTCTGTCTGAGACTCTGCCTCCTCGCCTGCTATTTTACCCTTTCTCACTGCCCCACCCATGCGGGCCTTGGGCCTGGGCCTCTCCCTGCTCCTGGAACAGGCTGAGCCAGTTTCCTTCTCATACGCATTTGTTCTTGCCTCTGACTCTGTACTGGTTCCTCAGATCTTCAGATGACTTAATCCTTTGTTTTAGTCATATGTTTGCTTGGATGTCATCCCCTCACAGATCTTTCCTAACCATCCTCTCATATGGAGTCCCCACCCATCACCTGCTATTCTGACTCTCTCTCAGTGAGCTGAGGTTTTGCCTGTTTTAGCTCTGACCCAGGTCCCGCCTTCCTCCACTCTCTCTGTGCTGCAGCGATGGATCCCTGACAAATACATCTCACAGCCTCCCTTGCCAACTGGACTCCAATTAAGTTTGGTTAATAAGAGACATTATTCTTTTTGGGGGGGGGTGGAGGAAGTAAAGAGAGTCCAGATTTTTCCCTCTTCTGGGTGGGATCTCCAGAAATGACTGCATCTCCTCTGTGGTTCCAGCATCTGCAAAACTGCCTTGGCTTCTGGGCTCCAATCACACCATTTCTTTCCTTTATTCTGCAGGCTGGAAAGCAATTACAAATCTCCAGGTTTCCTTATTGTCACCCGTTTCCTTTAACATTTCTAATGTCAGTGTAACTACTTCTCTGTATTAGATTCTGGACTACTGTTGATTGGACTACCTCTTTCCTGGCTGAGTCCTAACTGATCTACCCCATTCTGTATTTTCTATAGCACTTATCGCTACCTATTATTCTATTATGACAATTTTCTTGTTTCCACCTCCTCCCTTTGAATGTAACTATTGCAAGTACATCAATAAAAATGCCCCAGGATTGGGAGTAAACACTTGCACCTGGACCAGAGGGCCGTACAGTTCCACTTCCTGACCATTCCCCGGCGAGCCAGCAAGGCCATTAGGGGTTTCCCCTGGAGTGCAGTGGGGATGCCACAGACTTGTTCAGAAAGGCTGAGCCTGGAGCAAGTGCTATGTGGAAAACTTAGGCTGCTTTCAGAAACTCTCTGGTATCTTTCCAGCTTCAGGGAGAGATGTCCAGGCTCCAGCTCCAGGAGCTGTTGGAGAATAATGAGAATTGGGCCTATGGAGAAGAAGCTGTGCTGTGGGAGCCCTCAGTGGAGGTGGGGGAGGAGGACTTTCTACTAGGCTGAGCAGGTGGCAACTCACACAGGAAAACAGGAGAACTAGCACTGGATGTGCGATAGACTGCACTGTGCTCTGTCCAAAATGTTTTATATTATTAACCATACTATGGATATATATATGAATATCTTTCTTTGTGTGGTGCTAGAGATTGACCCCAGGGGCATTCTATCTCTGAACTATACCCCAGCACATTTTTTTCAGTTATTGTATTTTTATTATTTTATATTATTTTTAATGTGCTTTTATTGGTACATTATAGTCTCACATCATAAAGTAAATAATGTTGACAAAGACATACATGCATAAAGCACTTGGTGCCCCCCCCCCCCGCCTCCTAATCTCCCCCCTTCCCAATACAGAGTATGACATTGACATTGGTATTTTCACATATGTACACATGGTTGATGGTAATATTTCCATTAGTGAACCTTAGTTTTCCCCCTCCCTTTCCCTTAGACCACTTCCCTGGCTCCACTGAGGTTTCACCTCCATTATCTGGAGTCCCTCTGGTATCCCATATGTTCCTTCACTTTCTATGGCTGGTTAATCTCACATAGCATAATGTTCTCCAGGTCCTTCTATTTTCTTGAAAATGACATTATTTTATTCTTCTTTATTGCTGAGTAGAATTCCATTGTGCGTATTTCTCATAAGTTTGTAATCCATTCATCTGTTGATGGACAACTGGGTGGTTCCATAATTTGGCTATTGTGAATTGTACCCAGCACATTTTATTTGGGGGGTATTATTATTATTTTTTAAACAGGGTCTCTCTAGATTGCTGAGATATTCTCTACATTGTTGAGGTTGTCCTCTAACCTGTGATCCTCCTGTCTCAGCCTCCCAAGTACTGAGATTAGAGGTGTATGCTAGCATGCCTCGCATAAATATCTTAATGTATAGAACTATATTAAACTAGAGCTGGGCATACTGGTTCACATCTATAATCCCAGATACTCTGAAGGCTGAACCAGGAGAATGGCAAGTTTGAGGATAGCCTAGGCAATTTAGTGAGATCCTATTTTAAAATAAAATTTTAAAAAGTTCTGGGGATGTGGCTCAGTGACAGAGGACTTGCCTTGCATGTTCGTGGCTCTCAATTCCATCCCCAGCACTACTCAAAGTAAGTGAATAAATTAATACCCACCCTTCCAAGCTTGTATTAAACTATTTATTTAAAAATAATAAAACTAACCATGGGTTATATATATATCTTTAAAACGATGGGCATTTCTATTGTTCTTAAATTACTGGTTTACTTTCAATAGGATAAAGCAGTGATATAAACAAATAAACAGATAGATATCAATCCCAGACACAACCAGCATATAGGATGAGAGGGAATGCTTTGCTAAATACAACATTGGAGGATGGAAATGCAGGATGACTTCTTGTCTCCCCACAGAGGGCTGTGTAGGGGTAGCAGGTAGGTCTCTCTCTTCCTCTTTACCCCATATTTGGCAGCTACTTTTATTTCCAAGGCTTATTGAGAAGTGTAGGTCTTGATTTCCAAGTATGTAGAATTATTTGGGTATTTTTATAGTTTATTTTATTATCATCACAGAGAGTGGCCTGTGAAACCTATACTTTAAATTTTTTGCTAAGGGCATTTGAGGGGCGAATAGGGGAGTATGTAAATGACTTTGTAACTGTAGCATGGATATATAGGAAGAAAAGAATATTATCTATTTGAAGCATCTCTACTTATATTACTGTTGAGTTGTTATTTATTATAATATTTAATGACCTTTTCTTACTTATTTCCACTTACTCTTATCAGCCCATTTTTTAAAGAAGTAAAGTATCCTATTATAATTGTATTAAAAATTTTTTCCATTTCTAAAATATTTTTTGCCTCTATGCCGTTTTGTGCATACAGATCTGTGAATGTTGTCTTCTTTAGAAGAGGTGCTTTCATCAGTGTATTTTTTGTTGATCTTGGTGAGTACTTTGAAACAATTTTAACTCATATTATACTAGCAGTTTCTCTGCTATTTATTTTGTTTATGATTGTCTAGTATAATTTTATCTAGTGTAATTATATGGCTTTAATCCTTTAAAATTTAATTATTAAAACAATTTTCTTGTATAAGCAACACAGTTCAGACATTTTATTGATTGATTGTATCAGGGATGGAATCCAGGGGTCTTCTACCTCAGAGCTACATCCCCAGCCCTATTTAATTTTTATTTTGAAACAGGATCTCACTAGGTTGATGAGAGTCTTACTACTTGCTGAGGTTGTCTTCCAACCCACGATCCTCCTGTCTCAGCCTACCAAGTACTAGGATTACAAGTGTGCAGCACCATACCTGGCCCTTTATTTTTTATATATACTTTTATTATTGCATGTTAGTCTCACTTCATAATGTAGTTCAGAATGAGAGTGACCTACATGCACATATATTTTGATGTGAGACATTTTATTTTAATACCAAAGTAACAGTATCTATTTAAATAGGAAAATCTGGTCACATTAGGTATTAAATTGATATACTTGACTTAATTTCATTCATTTAAATTACTGTTTACAATTTAATTTGTTGTGCCCTTATTTCACTTATTTTCATATATTTGATGAACTTACTTTTCATTCCTTAATTGCCCTTGTCAATTTGGAAGTTCTCTTGATTAATTCTATTCTACTACTGGTATTTGTCATCTTTAACCTTTTGGCCAAAGACATATTTATCTCCTAGATTGGTTCTCTGTTTGGAACTATTCAAAGCCTCAGGGCTTTTGGTTATTTCATGAGTGAATGATGAGCCTCAAGTGGTGATATTTTCTCTCCTCACTAATAAGGTTTTAGGGGCTTGAACCGTTAATGGGAAAAAGTAGGTGGTCAAATGGTAGGGTTCCTGAAGAAGCTAAGGCCAGGAAAACACAGGACTGTGTCCTGCATTGAGTATCCACACAGGGCTTGTGAGGTGAGCCATGGAGAAGAGAAAATGTAATTAAGAGGCAGTGGAGGTCAACAAGCAGCCTCTAATGTGATTTGACAGAACCGCCTTCCCTAGGTCTGCCAGGATATGCTTAGGAGAGAGCACCTGGCTCAGGGTGGCCAGGAGGTCAGAGAAATGTTGACAATTTTGGGTTGGGAAATAGAGGTCAGTCAATCCCTCTATGAGTGAGAAATCTAGTAGGTACTAGTAAGCACAAGCAAAATTTTACACACGTAGAACAACATTTTACACACATGTAATCAATTAAATTGATTACTGAATCTTTATGCTCCTTCAGTTAAACATTACAGCAAGGAACTTACAAATGAAGCCCTAAAATGACCACTGGTATCCATGGAAATGATGATAAATGGTTAATAGGGCATCCAATCCTTGACTATTCAGGAGGTAGTGCTGTGTTTTCTTTAAGTCTCTGAAACCAGCTCCTCAGGCTTCAGTGAATTTGGACTTCATTTCTCTGGACCTCTTCCTCCTCCTCCTCCTCCATCTTTTTCTTTTTCTGTACTTGAACTCAAGGACATTCTACCTCCCAGCTGAACCCCCAGCCCCGTTTTATTTTATTTTGAAACAGAGTCTCATTAAGTTGTTGCAGCTGACCTGGAAACTGATCCTCCTGCTTCAGGCTCTCAAGTACTGGTATTACAGACCTGTACCACTGCACCTGGCCCTCACTTTCTTCTAAAGAACAGGATGTAAGTGAGTCTGTGTGGAGGCTGCCACTCCACAGCACACACCTCCCAGGCTGGTTTCTTTTCTGTTCCAATTCTTTTTCCTATTACTTTTTTTAGTTGTCTGTGGAAAGCTCATCTTGCCTGCTTTCTCCCAATATATTTAAATTTTATAATTTTGTTTAAAATTTTACTCAAGATTAATTTTTCCGGAAAGAATTTCATGGCTAGTCTTAACTCATCATATAATTTTTGCTTTGTCACTTTCTCCCCACCTCCAAATTTATAAATATATATGATAAATATACATTTATAATATACAATTGCATATGATAAGTATATTATATTTATGCCTATAAAAGTATGTATATAAACTTTTTTGTCTCTTTCCACCATTACCATAAGGTCTTTAAGATCATAAAATGAGTCTTCTACTTGGTTTGTTTTTTCTTTAGAGTAGTTATATGTTGGCCTTAGATGCTTAAGAAATGTTTGTTTAACTGATATGTACACTGAAGTATAGAATTATGCAAGTATAAAAGTGAGATGAAGAATCTTTAAGGTACCAATAGAAGAGCATTGAAAATTATTTTAGGAAGATCTATTAAAATATCTATGAGTAAGAATAACCAGTTTTGGAACCTGAAAGAATTAGTGAAGCTGAATTTTAGAATTAAATGATGTTATTGAAAATGATGAAAGAACCAACAACAATAAAAATGGATGGAGAAAGAGGCAGAAGCACACAGATGCCTCATCTATATACATGAAGAGAGATGCCCAACTTCACTCTTAGCAGGAGAAATTCATATTAAAACTGATAGAGACTTCTAATTCTGTCCAGGACAGAGTCAGAGGGACCAGGTTTGATCTTCCACTTTAACAAAGTGAAAACCAGGCAAAATATATGACATAGATCTTTAGTTATTGGAAAACAAGCAGTCTAGGTATGGGATACCTAAGGAAAAATAAGACAAAACAAAACAGAAAGCAACAATACAAATAAGCAAAAGAGAAAGAACAAAAGAAAGTAAGAAAAAGAAAGAAGTTTTAAATGTTCTAGCTTACTAAGCTTGAAGACATTGTTCAGGGTTCCAGTAAGAAAAGAGGGAACCCAGCACATAGGCTGTCTTTAAAAAATAATATTTTTATTGGTGCATTGTAACTATACATGTTTGTAAGGTTTAAATTCATACAAACAGACATATACACAGGTCTCAGTATAATTCCCTTCAGACCCCATTCTGCCCACCCTTGCTTGTACCTAACAGCTAGATTAGTAGTGATACCTCCTCACATGAGCACAGGATAATTTAAACTGTTTCGTTTGTCAGAGCAGAGTTGAGGGAGGCTAAGAGCTAGAATCTGGAGCAGATACTGGAGAGGAGGGACTGTTGTAGACAGAAGCTCTGAGGACATGAAGGGGGTTCCTTGAGTATCTTTTGCTGATTGTTAATTTATACCTACATGAAAGGAAACTACCTGAGGTTAAAACTACTAGAAATCAGTAGGCAAACAAATTCCAGGATCTCACAAAGGGCTGGGAATAGTTTGTGTTCACCAGCCTGCAGGAAAAGACCTTATATATGGACATTAAGTAGAATCCTAAAAAGTAGGTGCAATATGTACTAAAGTCTAATTGGATCCATCCTAACAAAGTTTAAAACAGGCCTTGAAATAATCCAACTGACTTCAAATTACTCAATTGTGCATAAAAAAATCAACATTATTTTAAGGAATACAATAACGTTGATAACAACATAAAATCACAATGTCCCCAAACCAATAGACATGGAAAAAATGTAAAAAATATGATTTGTAACCAGGAAAAAACCCGATCAATACAAATACACAGAAAGAACCAGATCATAAGAATGTTACAAGAACTATTATTAATATACTTCTTAGGCTTAAGGAAACTTGGAGGCTGCAAGGAGGCAAATGGAAGACATAAAAAATAAATAAATGGGAGTAGTATAAAATAAATGGGAATTTAATGTTGAAATGAAAAATTTACTGGATAGAGTTAGCAGCAAATTGGCCATCATAGAATAATCAGTAAACTTGAAGATAGCAATAGGAACTATCTAAAATGAAGCACACAGAGGAAGAAAATACTGAAATAAAATCTGATCATCAGTGGGACACTATCAAGTCATCTAATGTACATTTAATTGAAGTCCCAGAAAAGAGAATGGAGACATAAAAATTATTTGAAGAAACACTGATTTAAGTTTTTGCAAATTGGATGAGACCATAAATGCAAGCAACTCAATTAATTCAACAGATAAAAAATAACTAATATGAAGCACATTATAATCAATTATTGAAAACTACTAACAGAGAAAATAAATTTAAAACAGATGGAGAATATAGACATATTATATATAGAGGAACAAAGTTAGGAATGATGGAAAAATTCTTATGAGATGCTAGGCAAAAGAGAAGATGGTAGAGAGATATCTTTAAAGTACTGCAAGAAAAAAAAAATCTGTCAGACATTCAAAAGCTGAAAAAAATTCATCATCAGCAGATCTGTATTTCAAGAAATGTTTTTAAAAGTTCATCAAAGAGAAGCCAAGTATGGGCACACACCTATAATCCCAGTATTTGGAAGGCTGAGACAGAAGGCTTACAGGTTTGAGGTCAGCCTCAGCAACTTAGTGAGCCACAATTTAGAAAGATCCTGTTTCAAAATAAAAAAAATAACACAAGGCTGTGGGTGTGGCATGGAGGTAGAATGCCCCTGCATTCAATCCCTAGTATAAAAATAAAAGAAAGAAAAAAAGGAAAAAAAAAAAAAAGAAAAATGCTCATCAGAGAAAAGAAAAACAATACTGGAGGGAAATTTGGATCCATACAAATAATTGAGGAGCACCATAAATTTAAAGAAACTATAGAGGTGATATAATACATATTTTATTTATTTATTAAATCTTTAAAAAAAAAAGAATTATCTGTAGCTGGGCACAGTGGCCTGTGCCTAGAATCCCAGTACTTAGAAGGCTGAGACAGGAGGATCACAGGTTTGAGGTCAGTCTCAGCAACATAGTGAGACCTAAAGATATTTAGTGAAACCCTGTTTTTAAAAAAATAATAATTATTTTAAGCAAAATAATAACAATGTATTGTGGAGGCTATATCACATACATTAGCAAAAAGATTAACAAAATTAGTACAAAGGACTGGAGAAGGGACATACACTGGAGAAGGAATTATACTGTTGTAAGGTTCCTACACTATTCCTCTTGCAGGTATAAGAATATTTATAAGTAGACTGTGATAAATCTAAAACACAAATCACAAACCCTGAGACAACCACTGAAATAATGAAAAACAGAGGTATAGCTAATAAGTCAATGGTAAAGATAAAATAGGAGTATAAAAAACACTGAACATAAAAGAAGGTAGGAAAAGGGGGAAAAGGGACAAAGAGGGAATGAAATAAAAAGTAACAAATACATTGTGCTAACTGAAACTCAACCATCTTGCTAATCACATTAAATGTAAATAGTCTAAATGTGCCAATTAAAGTGCAGAGATCATCATATTGGGTAAAAATTCAGGACTTAATGATATGTTGTTTATAAGAAACCCATACAAAATCTAAAGATATAGAGAAAAGTAAAAAAAAAAATTAAAATTATGCCATGTAAAAAACTTATTAAGTAAAAAAGCCAAAGTGGCTCTCTTAATATCAGAGCAGATTTTAAAACAAGGAATAATAACAGGGAAAGAGGAATGTTTCTTTAGTAATATACAGGTCAGTTTATCAAGAGAATAAAACAATCCTAAATGTACCTTCACTTAATGACAGAACTTCAGAGACACACAGTGAACATTGATAGAACTTCAAGGAGGAATAGATAGATCCACAATTATATGTAGAGATTTAACATCCATCGATCTTTTGTTAATTGACAGAATAAGTAGACATAAAATCAGAAATGATACAGAATACTCAAACAGCACTATTAACCAACCTGGCCTAATTGACATTTATAGAATGCTTCACCTATCAACAGCAGAATACACAGTCTTCTCACATAAACACAGAATAGTAATCAAGATTGATTGTATTTAGAGCCATAAAACACTCAATAAAAATAGGAATACCGAAATCATAAAAAAAGTGTTTTCTGACTAAAACAGGATTATTCGAAATTGATAACAGAAAGATATCTGGGAAATCCTAAATACTTAAAAACTGGTCAACATAATTCTAAATAGTGCATGCTTCAAAAAAGAAACTACAATAGTAGGTTAGAAAATATTTCAAGCTGAATGAAAGTGGGAACACAAATCTCTAAAACAAAATCTCTAAGGTGAATCTTATTAGGAGGAAATTTATGTCATTAAGTGTTGTGTTAAGAAAAGAGAGATGTTATGGATCAAAGGTTCCAGCTTACATCCTAAGCAACTAGAAAAAGAAAAGTGAATTAAACCTAAGACAAGCAGAGGGAGAAAAAAATAAAGACAAATTCTGAATCAGTGCAATAGAAAGCAGAAAAACAGTGAAACCAGAAATTGGATTTTTGAAGACAGCAATAATATTGGTAAACTCCCAGTTAGATTGACCAGAAAAATAAATAAATAAAACACAACCCATTTTAGAAGTAGAATAAGTGAAATTTCTACAGATTCTATAGTTATTAAAAACATAACAACTTTATGCTATTAAATTTGATGTAGAGATAATACAAGCAAAATCCATGAAAGATACAGTTAGATAAGTTCACATAAGAAATAGATAATATGAAAAGTCCTGAGTTTATAAAATTAAATTAGTAGTTAAAATTTTAGTTAAAAGTCCTCCTGCCTTTCTTTCTTTTTTCTTTTTCTTTTTTGTGGTACTACGGATTGAAACCAGGGGCATTCTACCTCTGAACTATACCCCTAGACCTGTTTGTTTGTTTATTTATTTATTTATTTATTTTTGAAACAGCACCTCCCTAAGTTTCTGAGGCTGACTACGAACCTGAACCTGAGATCCTCTTGTCTCAGCCTCCCAAGAACTAGGAATATAGATGTGTGCTACCACTCCTGTCTAAAAAACCAGCTTAAAAACCTTTCTAAAAAGAAAATTGTTGTCCAAAAAGCTTCACTGGTAAGTTAATAAAATTGTTAATTTATAAAATACCATTTTATGCAACTTTTGCAGAAAACAGATTAGGAAGGAATACTTTCCTCAAAGGGAAATACCAACCCATAAAAGACAAAAAAACTATAGGCCAGCAATATTCATGGATGTACAAACAATAATCTTTGACAAACTTTTGGTAAACTGAGTCTAGCAGTAAGAAGAATAATACAACATGATAAGATTCAGTTCATCATAGGACCACAAAGTTGTTTTAACATTTGAAAATCAGTCAGTGGAATTTACATCAATAGACTAAAGAGAAAACATATAATCATATCAATGCATGCATGAAAAACATTTGGCAAAATTTAACATTCATTCAGTTTGCTGTAAAACCTCTCATCATAATAATAGAAATAAAAATAAGAGAAACCCTCCTTCATATGATTAAGGACACCTACAAAAAAAAAAAAAAAAAAGCCTTACATATATTTTTTACAAGAATGGAAGTTCTAGCCGGGCGTGATGGCGCACGCTTGTAATCCCAGCATTTGGGAGGCTGAGACCTGAGATTCCGGGTTTGCGGCCAGCCTCAGCTACCTAGTGAGGCACTCTGCAACTTAGTGAGTCCTAGTTTCAAAATAAAGAATAAAAAATAGGGCTGGGGGTATAGCTCGGAGGTAGAATGCCCCTGAGCTCAATCCCCAGTACCACAAAAAAAAAAAAAAAAAAAAAGAATGGAAGTTCTAGCCAGGTGTGGTGGCGCACCCAGTACTTGGTGAGACCCTGTTTCAAAATAAAGAATAAAAAATATGGCTGGGGGTGTAGCTCAGAGGTAGAATGCCCCTGGGTTCTATCCCCAGTATGGAAAAAAAAAAGAATAGAAGTTCTTTATTTTTTTCTTATTTTTATTGGTGCATTGTAATCATACATTATAATGAACTTCAGAGTGATAGAGACAGACATTAATGATGAAAGAACAAACCTTGATCCTAAACCTAGGAAATTCAAAGGAATTCTTATCATGTTTTCCCAATATTGTTCTAAAAATATTATAAGCTAGTAAAATAGGAAAAGAAAGAAAGAGAAGTAAAAATATATACAGATAATTAGAATTATTATAATTCCAGATTTATTAAATTCTATTGCCAGATAACATGATTATGTACATAGAAAATTAATAAATTAATTTAGCAAGGACTCAGAATATAAGGCCATACACAAAAGTCAAATGTATTTTTATACTATTAACAATTAGAAATTAAAAGGAAAATACTATTTACAAAAGCATCAAAGTATGGAAATATTTTGGATCAAGTTTTTTAAAGTATTCAATATCTTTATAATAGCATATATAACACATTGCTGAAACAAATTTAAAAGTAAATAACAAGAACAGCCCAGTTTATTAATCAGAGAATCAGTATTTTTAAAAAATGAATTTTTCCAAACTGATCTGTAGTTTATTATGTTACCAATCAAACTTCCAGCAGTATCTGTGAAATTGACAAGTTAATACTAAAATGTATGTGAAAATGAAAAGGTGCTAAAATAACCAGCATGCTTTTGAAAAACAAAAGGATATAAGTTGTCTAGGATATAGACAACTTGGTTTAATATTAACTATAAAGCTAAAGTCACTAGGTAGCATAATATTGGTCTAAAGATAGACACACAGATCAATGGGTCAGAACAGAGAATTCAAAAATAGAGACAAAGATAAAGTCTTTGATTTTTTGCAACAGCATCGAAATACTTCAACAGAGCCAGTAATCTATTCAACAAATGATATCTATATATAAAAAGAAGCTCAACCTTACCCTCACATCATGCACAAAAATTAACTCAAAATGGATCATAGATAGAAATACACTTAACTTTTAGAAAAAATATTAGAAGAAATGCTTGTGACTTTGGTTAGCAAAGATTTGTTAGGAACTCCAAAGCACAGACCATAAACTAATATGTTGTTACATTGGACTTCATTAAAATAAAAAACTGGAATCTTTTACTCTTCAAAAGACTGTTGAGAAAATGAGAAGCAAGACATAGGTTGGAAGAAAATATTTGTAAAATATATTTAATAATGGGCATCTGCCAATCATTTTCAGCAAAGTACTTTGAATCTAAATTTTCCACATGACTGAGATATAAATGTATAATCGCAAAAGACAATTTTAAATTTGAAGAAAATATATCTCCTTCTATGGTCACTGACTTTTATTACATAAAAAATAAAAATGTATTAAAAATATAAATAATTACATACCCAAAACATATATCTAATAATGCACTTTAACTAGAATATATAAGGAAATTAAATCAGTAATAAGAAAACAACCTGATAACAGTGATAACAGGCTGAGCATCCTAATATGAAAATCTAGAATCTGAAATGCTCTGAAATCTGAAATTTTTCAAGTGACAACATGACATCACAAATGGAAAATTCCACACATCACCTCAAGTGTCAGGTCAGAGTCAAAACACAAGTGCACTAAAGGTATTGCATTACATTACCTTCAGGATATGTGCATAAGGTGTATATGAAACATAAATTAATAAATGATTTTCATGTTTAGACTTGGGTCCAATTCCAAGACATCTCACTTCACATATGCAAATGTTACAAAACTGGAAAAAATCTGAAACTGGAAACATTTCTTGTCACAAGCCATTTCAGATAAAGGTTACTCAACCTGTAAATATATGAATAGACAACTTTTCCAAGAGAGATATGTGAACATCACATGAGCATGTGAAAAGGTACTCAGCATCACTAGTCATGAGGACCAAGCAAACTATCACCTCAATTGCCATTCCAAACCCACAAAATGGCTACATTGGAAACTGACAATGCTTGTGTTGGTGGAGGTATAGTAGAAATGGAACTCTCAGACTTTGCTCGTGGGAATAAAAAGAAAATGGTATAGCAACTTTGGACAACAATTTGGCAGTTTTTATCCTAAAAATACACATCACAACTTACCACTGGAGATCAAGTAAAAATATTTGGAAGGTAATTAGAGAGAGAAATCAGTCTTGGATAATTTAAATAAGGAAATCAACAGGGTTAGAAAGGTAAAGAGGGAGCCAGCTAGGTATGGTTGCACATACTTGTAATCCCAGTACCTGGGAGGCTGAGACAGGAGGAATGTGGGTTCACTGCCAGCCTCAGCAGCTTAGTGAGACCCTGTTTCAAAATAAAAAGTTAAATACAGCTGGGGATGTAGTTCAGAGGTAGAATATCCCTGGGTTTAATCTCCAGTAAAATACACACACACACACACACACACACACACACACACACACACACACACACAAAGAGGGAATGAACACAGGAAGCTAAGCGTTCTAGAGAAGCCAGAAGCGGAGGGTAAGTTTCCAGGGTTGTGGGGAAGAGACTCCTTTATACTAGAGGCAGGTGGTATTGCTAGTTATAATGTGCATTTTTCACATAAACACTTTTACTCAATTATTAATTGTTACTTCACTCATAATAGCCCCAAATTGGAAATAACCAATATGCCATTAAACTGGTAAGTGAGCAAAAAAGTTTTGCCTTATCCTTACAATGGAAGATTACTGTGCAACAAAAAGGAACTAAAGATTAGTACGCACATCAGGATGAATGATGCTCAAAAATCGTTTGCTAAGGGGAGGAGCCCCACAGAAAAGAGCATATGCTATATGATTCCCTTCAAGTGAAGTTCTATAAAAGGCAAAACTAAGGTGACTGAATGCAATTAGTGTTTGTCAGGGGCTGGGGATGGAGATAGAGAATTGGGCATGAAGGGCATGAGGAATTTTCCTGGAGGGGCATTCTACCTCTGAGCTAGACCCTCAGCCTGATTTTATGCCGTATTTTGAAACAGGGTCGCACTACATTGCTGAAGTTCTTGCTAAGTTCCTGAGCCTGTAATCCTCCTGTTTTAGCCTCCTAAGTACTGGGATTACAGGAATTCACCACCACACCCGGTGTATGAGGGATGTGTGTGTGTGTGTGTGTGAAATGTTTTGTGTTGTGTTTGTGGTGGTGATTACATGACCACATTCACCAATCAAAATTCAAGTGTCACACTTAAAATAAATGTTTTTATATAAATTAGACGTCAATAAAGGTGATTTCAAAAAAACTACCTAAATCAGCCGGGCGTGGTGGCGCATGCTTGTAATCCCAGCATTCGGGAGGCTGAGACCGGAGGATCCGGGTTCGCGGCCAGCCTCAGCTACCTAGTGAGGCACTCCGCAACTTAGTGAGACTCGGTTTCAAAATAAAGAATAAAAAATAGGGCTGGGGGTATAGCTCGGAGGTAGAATGCCCCTGAGTTCAATCCCCAGTAC
>PVLC010006796.1:0-67107 GCA_004027655.1 Graphiurus murinus
CTTACAAGATCACATCAAAGTCAATCACTAAACTGACCAGGGGATAGGGGGAGGGTGGGTGGGAATTGGGGAAGGGTTAATGAGAAATATGTGCATGGATGTCTTTACCTGTACTAGCTTGTACCCAACAAAAATGTGTAATTAACCCTGTTGTACCCAAGAAATGTATAAAAATCCATGCTAAAATAAATAAATAAATTAATTAATTAAAAAAGAAAAATCAGGGAAATTGTCCAGCACTGTCACTGGTTGCCACTCCATGGTGTGTGTGTGTGTGTGTGTGTGTGTGTGTGTGTGTGTGTGTGTGTGTGTGTGTGTTTGGAGGCTGCAGAAATTATATAGAGTGTGGTGAATCTTTTGGGAGCAAAAAAAGTAAAAAATGAGTCAGGCAAGTGGAAGCTGCCTCAATGAAAATGCAGACTCACCCAGACAACTGGACATTTCATGTGTCAAGTAATGACAGGGGACTGTGGTTCTGAACTATCTCCTGGATCCCAGATACAGATAGCTTCTCTGATTAAGTGAAGCTCTTCTAGAAGACTAGACTACCTATGTCACTGAGATACTACTTTAGAAGGGAAAGATTCAATAATTCAAATGAAACTCTTGCTTATTGCTTGCAAATGAGCCAGCAGTGAGTTCAAAGACAGGGAAGGGCAAAGGAATTGATGAGTTGATGTCTTCTCCCTTTTAGCATTGTTTTACACTACTAATTTCTAAGTTTCCTTTTGAGTTTTTGGTATGCTCCTTAGGGTCACAGGATTTTCTAATGCATAAACATAATTCTTTTTTCACAATACACCATTATCATTAGTGTGAATGCCTTTTTTCTTACGTTATTATTTTGTGCATTTTAATTTCTATTTTATAACATATAAATATTCATAAAACCGCTAGCCAAATCAATAATAAAATGTTACCTATACCTTCATACCTACCCATTTTCTCTTCCCCCAATTTTTCTATTCAGAATAGGATAAATACTATCCTGAATGGTTCTCATTATATTGTTTTTATTGCATATAAGTATACATAAAAAACATGCTATTAAATGTTGCCTATTTTCTAACATTAAAAAGATTCAATATTGTTAAAAGTTTCAATGACTTGATTTTTTTATTTAAAATCATGCTATGAAAATTTGCCAATGTTGATGTACTTAGATGTAGGTCATTTATTTTCATAGTTATGCACAAATCCACTGTGTAAATGAATTTTCAACCTCCCTGTCAAACCACTCCCTGAACAAGGACACCCAGTCTGTTCATTTTGTCTTTTCTCCAGGACTGTGAGATGACTAAAATGTTGAACTTAGCAGACAAAGGCAATAAGACAGTTATTCTAAGTATATTTAAAGATGTAAAATGTAGAGATAACGAGTGAACACATAGGGAATCAGAGTAGATAAATGGGAATATAAAAACCAGATGGAATTTTAGAACTAAGAAGTATAATACCTGAGACGAAAAATTTACTGCATGAAATTAAGAATAGATGGGACACTACAGAAGAATGAACCAATGAACTTGAAGATAATTAAAAAGAAACAATTCAAACCACAAAACTGGGAAAAGGAATGGGAAAGAAAGAGGATTGAACTCTAGTTATTTACTGAATAATAACCTTTTAAAAATATGTAGAATTGGAATCATAGATGAGGAAGAAAAATAAATGTGGGAGGAAGGAAAAGTAAGAATGGCTCCAAACCACTCAAACTTGACAAAAAAAATTATAAATGCACAGATCTAAGGAGCTTAAAAACACACAAGTAGTATAAACTCCAAATTGGAAGAGATAAATGGGAATTATCTTTTAATGGGAATGAATAATTACTCTAAATGGGTAGTATAAGATCAAGGCTCAGAATATGGTTTTCAGAGATAGGCTTCTTGGGTTTAAATCTGAGCTCTTTCATTTACTAGTTGTACAGACTTTAGGAAGTTACTTAATTCCTCTATGCATCAATTTCCTATTATATAAGGTATATGTAATGAAAATACTCTTAACTACTGCATAAGATTATTGTGAGGAGTACATGAGTTAATTCATGAGGAAAATTTAAAGTAAAGCCTTGTACATACTAAATGCTCAACATTTTAATTTTAAATGAAAAAAAGGAAGAAATATGGGTATTGTGGAGATAATGCACAATTTTGAATTGTATATAAGTGAATTTATTTATATTTCTATATTACATAACTACATACACCTACGCTTCTTTCAAGATTCCACTTATCTTTTACAAAATCAGAATTTACCTAATAGTTTTATTGATCAAAAGCATTAAGAACACATTAGTACAAGATATGGAGAAGACTTTAATCTACTCAACTGGAAATATTTATGGAAGAACTATTATGCACTTTGGACACATATTGAATAAATAGGACAAAAGCATCACCTATTCTTTTAAAACTTACTTTCCAAATATTCTCAGTTGGCAGATTATTCATATTTTGCCTATTAAACTTGTCTCCTAGTGCTCTGGGAGGGATCCCCATTCTTTTCTATGTCTTGGAATTCATTTTCATTTCCCTTTAATTCACACCTTTCATAGCTTTAGTGATCAAGTCTATCCTGATAATAGTTCAATGGCATGATAACATTAGACTAGTTGGTGGCCCAAATCCTGGGAACTAGCTCTAATTCTCACACTAAATTTCTTTGTGACTGGGCATATTATTTAAACCCTTGGGGTCCAATTTCATAAGCTGAAAATTGAGATGATTGTATTGGATATGGTATAAGATCCTTTTAAGCAATAAAATTCTGTGATTCTCTGATTCTCAACTATAAATCATTATTACAGAATTCTCTGACTCTCAACTACAAATCTTTATTATTGCCTATTCCTACAATCCCAGCTTTTTTTTTTTTAAGGTATTTTCATTTCAATGGCCCGTAACCTAAAATTTACTATGTAAAATTTGAGGGAGTCTAAAATAAGTTGTTTCTGGGCAAACTTACTTTCTCATCTCCTCTTTCTCATCATTATCATTATCCAGTTGTAACTTGTTCACTATCTTCTTTTAAACCCATAAGAAATTTCCTTGGCCCCCTCCCACTCTAACCACAGCCAGTCAATTTATTTTTAAAAAGAAGCAGGTTGGGCATAGTGGTACACGCCTGTAATCCCAGTACTTAGGAGGCTGAGACAGGAAGATCAAAGGTTCAAAGCCTTGCATGGTAACTTAGCAAGACCCTGTCACAAATAAAAAGGACTGGGGTATATTCGCACAATGGAATTTAACTCAGCCATAAAGAAAAACAAAATTATGTAATTTGTAGGAAAGTGGACGGAACTTCAGAATATTATGCCAAGAGAGATCAGCCAGTCTCAAAATGTGAATAATTGTATGTATTCTCTCAGATGGGGAAACTAGACAGAAATTGGGAAGCAGAGGTGATCTAGATAGAGGAGCAGAAACTCCAATGGAGAGATGGAGGAGGGTTGGGGAGGAGGGGGATAGAGTCTTAAAAAGGGTAACAGTTGAAATAATGCTATGTGCATATGTTAAGTTACCAATGTCAATCTCAAAGATATCTACAAGGAAGGGGAGGGAGGGGGCCAGGCCGGGCGGGCCCAGAGGGGAAAGGATCCATGAGTTGTGGGCATGTATGTCCTATCACTCTGTAGTATGATGTATAAGTACAATGCACCAGTGACAACAACAACAAAAGGAGTGCGGTTGTAGTTCAGCTGCAGAATGTCCCTGGGTTCAATCCCCAATATAACATAGACACACACACACACACACACACACACACACACACACTCATTTATCTCCAAAGAAAACCAAAACTTTTGGTGGCATTTATAAGAATTTCTAAACTTTTTTCAATCGATGCCAGACTTAAACAGTAAACATTACTAAAGGTCCATCCCAGGACTGAAATATTGATTTAGTTTCTGAATTTGTTTTTAGGGGTGGGTAAACAGTGAACTCTATTTCATAAAGTACATTTTCTCTCCCCACCCCTATTCCTTTCTTTGTCAGTGTTGATTCCATTGACACCCACAGAAGTAAAACAGGAGAGAAATCAAATCATGTATATTATCAGAGACTGCCTCCTCTGAAAGCAGTATACAAGAGCATCGAGGCTGAAGCAAGGGGCAGCTGCAGGATACACAGCAAACAGAGAAGAACAGTACTTCCTGAGGCCTGTCTCCCCCTTTTTTTTTTTTGAGGGGGGTACTGAAGACTGAAGATTGAACTCAGGAGCATTCTACCTCTGAGCTACAACTCCATCAGCTCCCTTTTGTTGTTTTGTTTGTTTGTTTGTTTGTTTGAAACAGGATCTCACTAAGTGACCGAGGATTCTCTAAGTTGCTGAAGGCTATCCTCAAACCTGAGATTCTCCTGTCTCAGCCTCCCAAGTACAAGGATTGCAGATGTGGACCACCATACCGAGCTCTGTTGCTCTTCTCATATCTGTGTATTTTTCTTCTGGGGAAAACTGAACTTCCATTTTTATTAGGACATTCAAGAGCATTCATTTGGGATAGTTTAGTGAAAACAAAAAGATAAATCCAGGTTTGCAAAAAAGTAGCAAATAGATTTTAGTCTATTTGTTAAGGCTTTTCCAAAATTGGACTAAATCAATAGCAATATATTTTTCGGGGGAAATGGATTTATCAAGTAACCACAATGCCAGAAACATATGTCTTCTATCACCTGGGACACAAGGAGAGGAGGTACAAAGAGCAAAACACATCTCTCTCACTATGCATTCCATTATTCCATAACACAATTTTTACCTGGAAATATTCTTTGACTGTTCACAGGTACCTCCTACACAAAACTATGAAAATAAATACTTTTTGAAAATTCTTATATATTTATAATGAAATGTTAGTCCTGGTAAATACAAGATGCCCCCAAACAACTGAACAGTTGTATCTAACATCTGTCTCATCTTCTTGCAACATGTTGCAACTCCTCACCATTGGCTCATGAGGCAACATTACTTCTAAAGTAGGACTGCAGGCAGGCATTGTATTGTAATTGTCAGTTTGCGCCAGATTTGATGTAGGCAGGTAGATAAACCCATTTCCTGTAAAAGATGTCATAACAATGTAAAAAAGTATTATATTTCTCTTGTCTGTAACATTTTTCTTCTTTTCTGAAGTAGTCTTATCCAGCCCAGCAGGAGTAGCAAATATTTGCCTCTTTATAAGTGAAACAATCAAATGTATCCACTCATTACTTAAGTGCAGTTGCTTTTTCTGCAGTGGCAATGGGCTTCGATGATAATCTAAGCATAAATTTTGCCTCTGTCTCCATCTAAATGTGGTTGTGGTTAGAATATGAGTTATATTTTCTGTGGCATGATTCTTTCTCTCAGAATTTCTCGTTAAATCAGGTAGGACAGAACTAACAAATCAAATAAAATGATACTCTCCCACAAATGTACAAGAAAGATCCAATATGTACTATAAAAAGAATGAGAATATTTGATATGCATTCTGTGTTTACCATATGGCCAGCATTGTAAATAAAATAATTGTGCATTGAACAGTAGTATATTTTTGAGTAAAGATGATATGAATGGGAATCTTTTCCTTGTCCTCTATATTAGAAAGAAAAAGTTTCAAGTTTCACTATTAAGTGTTATGATATATGATTTTTTAAAGGGGAGCTGATTTTATTAGATTGAAGTCAATTTTTATTCTCTGTCTTCAGAGGTTCTATCATGAATGGATGTTAGATTTTTGTCACTTTTTCTTCATACATTGAGATGGCTTTGTGTTTTTTAAAATCTGTCAGTAAGGCAAATTAAGATCAATTTTGTAATATTGAGTCAGGTTTGCATTCCTGTATTCATACACTTGTTCTATTATTCTAGATAGGAATTCATCAGTTTTGTTCCTTTTTTCAAAATAAATTGCTAGCTCTCTATTTCACTTACCATTTGCTCTTATCTTTATTTCCTCGTAATTAGTTACATTTATTTTTCTCTTCTTTTCTAGATTATTAATGTAGACCCTGGAGTTTTTGATCATAGATCTTTCTTCTATTCTAATATAAGCATTTAAATCTATAGATGTCCCTTAAGTACTGCTTTGGCTATATTCCACAAATGTTTATGTGCTACATTTTTTCATTCGTTTCAAAGTATATACGAGTTTTGTAATTTTTCTTTTACAATAAAATTTTAAATAAGTTATTTAATTTCCAAGTATTTGGGGATTTCCTAGTTATCTTACTGCTCTAAGTGATTAATTACTCCCCTCGGAGGGAGAAAAAAAACACAAATCTTTCAAGTTTTACTATGATTTGTTTTATTGCATTAGCATATGATATATCCGAATAAATGTATCATTCATACTTCCTAAACTACATGTTTTAAAGTTGTTGATTTTGGTGTTCTATAACAATTAGGTCACTGTGCTTGATAGCGTTGTTTGGATTTATATTATCATTGCTGATTTTCTGTCTAGCTCCAGTATAAGATCTATATACTGAGAGAGTGACTTTAAAGTCTCCAAATTTGTGGAACTTAAAATTTTTCTCTTTAACTATATCATACCTTGTTGAAGAACCTTAAAACTTTTAAATATCAGTTTCCCCTCCTGTCCTCTGAATTATTGTATGTATTTTTCTGTATACTTGCTTTTTTATTGTTGTGCATACAAAACATTTCAATTATGTTCTGAATGGTCAATATTCATCTATATTTATACACAAATGGAATATATAAAATATTCTATTTTTCTATCTGATATTATTTTCCTTCTGATTGGAAATTTCTCTTTAGGATATTGCTCTTTTTTAGTTTTAGGTTTTTCTTTCTTCTACATGAAGGTTTTTTGATAATAGATTACCTTATTTTAGTTTGTCCAAAAACATACTTATCTCCCCTTAATTTTTGAGAGATATTTTCACTGGACATGTAATCCTAGGAAAGGTACTTTTACTAAGTATTTTAAATATGTTTTCATTGTTTTCTGTCTCTCATCATTTTAATTACATTGAAGAGACAACTCTAAGCTTTACTGTTGGTCCTTTCAAGTCATTATGCAATTTGTCTCAATGCTTTTTATATTTCCTCCTTTTTTTGGGGGGGGGGTAACTTTAAATTTTATAGCTTCCTTGATTTATTATTTTGGCTGATGGTTTGAGAGAGTCAGTCCATGGTTGGTTGACTCCATTGTTTTGGGGCCTGTAGCAAGGCAGAGCATCCTGGTAGGAGCGTGTGGAAAGAGAGAGACAGAGGAGGAACTAGAGTTCCAATATTTCCTCCAAGGGTATGTTACCAGTAAATTAACTTCCTTCTACAAGGCCCCACTCCAAGGCCTCCATCACCTTTCAATAACATCCATACAGGCCTTTGAGAGACATTTAATATACAAACCATAACAATAACAATGTCATTTAACTATCATAATCCCTCAACAATTAAAAGTAGCAAGTAAAACAGTTATCTTCATCTTGTAAATGAGGGATTTGAAGTATGGAGGAGCTAAATGACTTCTCCAAAGTCATACAGTCAGTAAATAACACAGTTTGAATATTCACCTTTTTCCTTCTAACTACAAGCCTGTCTATAATTCTATTTTGTATTGCGTTATAATTGAGATTTTTCTTATAGACTCATAGTACTGAGCACTGCATATTATGTTTGAGATTCATAATTTTTTTTTTTTTTTTTGCAGTACTGGGGATTGAACTCAGGGGCATTATATCTCCGAGCTATACCCCCAGCCCTATTTTTTATTCTTTATTTTGAAACCGAGTCTCACTAAGTTGCGAAGTGCCTCACTAGGTAGCTGAGGCTGGCCTCGAACCCAGATCCTCTGGTCTCAGCCTCCCGAATGCTGGGATTACAAGCGTGCGCCACCACGGCCGGCTGAGATTCATAATTTTTTTTAATCACGCTTTTTGAGAATATTTCTAAGAGTGATGGGGTTGTTTAAGACTTCCTTCTAATTTGAGTTTTTTTCACCTTGATATTATGCATTTTAGAAGTTTTTTTTTTTTTCAGTAGGAATCAATTTCAGTTCTATTTTTTTTTGAGAAACCTAAAATAGCTTTTGTAAACTTCTTTATTTTATCTCAGTTACTTTGCCACCTGTTCACTCATTTAGTCAGCCTTTCTACAGATTGATCCAAACAGTCAGATAGCAACTTAGAAGTATTAAATTCCTTTAAAAATTTCCCCAGAATCTTGCTTTTCAAACTTCCTTCTCACCTTTATGTACCTATTAAATTTTAAATAAAACATATACAAAAGTCTGAAATAGCCATCACTAAAATTATGTTAATTTTTTCTCTGACCTGAAATATGGCACAGGTAAATAAAAAAAAAGAGAACACTATCACACCTGAGCTCCCAGCAACTGGTTGATGAGCATTCTCCTAGACTGATTGAAATAAGAACTTATATACTGACTCAGAGGGAAAGAGGAAAGATGAGTTATGCCTGCCCCCTCCCACTTCCCACTTTATAACCAAGAGAAAAGAAGGCCTCAGTCCCTGGCTCAAGACTTTCTGCTTTAAAGAACTCACAGGACAGAGGAGGAGAGATGGAAATATGCACATATTAGGTAATACTACTTGAGAAAATAAAATATGATTCACCAACAACTCAGATAAAAATCTCTGTGTCATCTTAAACATATGGAATAAGAAAACATAAATGCAGAGGTTAAAAGGTCAAAGTAAAAAATAAATGAAAAGAAAGAAGTCTCCTTGTTCCCCAGTCTAGCCCCAACCTCAGGATTCATTTTTTAAATTTATCAACTTAGATGTCCTGTAACATATCTAATATAGTTAACTTTTATCCACTTGTCAATCAACCAATTTAATCAACTATAACTGATGTCTTTAGAAGGAAGTATGTGGCCTTCTACTAATGCCTCTTGATCTCAGGAAATGGTATGCACAGATACAGGAAGTCTCCAACCAAAAGCAACATGAAAGTTACTAGTTACCAAAGCAGACACAGTGCAAAATCATTGAATGTTCAAGAAGAAAATAACACTGTAATCTGAGATGTATCCCAGAGAATGTAAGTAAGGCTTCCATTTAGCAATTAATTTGAGCTCATTTATAAGCATGCAAAGCAGCATTAGAAAAAGAACCCCCAGAAAATATTTCTGAAGTGAGGAGAACTACCTCTAACTTACAGTTCACACTGAAAGCTCATGAGCTGTTATGGCTAGACACTACAGGGAATGCAAGTTTGTTCTTTATGGAAGTCTTTCACATTGTGAAATAGGGTTAGGAAATGGAACAAGTTGCCACAGGCACTCAACCAGTTCTCCATTATTGGGTGTGATCAAGTACTGGTTGGTGGTGTAGACCAAGTGCCAAATGAGTGGAGGAATATGTTTCTGCCAAGGCCCCTAATTTTATAAAAACATGTGTAATAGGAATGCAGGGAATGCAAGGCCTTTCTAATTTTATAAAAACATGTGTAATAGGAATGCAGGGACTTGTGTGTGTGTATGTGTGTGTGTGTGTGTGTGTGTGTGTGTGTTACTAGGAATTAAACTTAGTGGACTTCTACCTCCAAGCTACACCTTCAGCCCTTTTTATGTTTTATTTTTGATACAGAGTCTTGCTAGGTTGCTAAGAGTCTTGCTATGTCACCAATGATGTCCTTGAACCTGTGATACTGCTATCTCAGCCTCCCAAGTACTAGAATTGCAGCAGTGCACCACCATGCCCAGCTTAAGGAATCCATCAAGAGAACAATAGTGAAAAAACATGGTAGAATAGCACTGATGTGTCTTTTCTGGCAATTTAAGATTAATTATATATAATTTATCATCTATTATATCAGGTTAAAATTTAAGAATATATCATATAGACATACATATTATAGTATCATTTATGGATATGAGCTTCAAATATTTATGTCAGTAAAAATACAAAGAGTAAAAAATTAGAGTCCATATAAATATTAATCAAAAGAAATGACTAAATAACTATAGTATATTTTATATTACAGAATATTTTATAGTTATTACAATGACTGAGATGCCTCTTTCTGTTCTAACAAATAAAATTTCAAAGCTTACATTGTTTAAGCAAGAATATGTATGTGAGGGCTGGTATATAGCTCAGTGGTAAAGCGCTCGCTCTGCAAGTGCAATGCCCTGGGTTCGATCCCCAGTGCCAAAAAGACCAAAAAAAAAAAAAATAGTCAAGCTAAAAAAAAAAAAAAAAGAATATGTATGTGGTGTGATTCTTTGTTAATTTCTGTGAAAACAACACACTATTAACAATGGTTGGATTAACATTGAAAAAGTTTCCTTAAAATTCCAAACTATCTTATTGATAGTATAAGAGAAGCTGAGATTATGGGTGAGATGTTTTTGCTTGTTATAAAATTGTTTAAATTATTTTTGAAAAACATTTACAATCTTTTTAATATTTTTGAAAATTAATAGAATTAAAAAATAATTATTGGTGAATTGTATGCATTTTATTGTAATAATATATCATAGTAAGATTCTAGGAGTTACATTCATCTATACACAAAATCTGGTGTATTTTCCCAACCTCTGCTCTCCCAAAACGTGGTAATGTGATTGATAGTGGTAATTTCATATGTGAACATAACATTATTTGATCAGTCTCCTTCCCCAAGCCTTCTTTTTTCCCCCTCCCCTTCTCCTTCCACTATTCTACTGATCTTTCTCACTTTCATGAAGTTGCTGTTCTTTCCTATTTTCTCTCTTGTTTCCACATATGAGAGAAAACACCGGACCCTTGATTTTTTCTGAGTCTGGCTTCTCACACTTAGCATGATGTTTTCTCTTTCCATCCACTTTCCTGAAAATGACATAATTTTGTTTTTCTTTATGGCTGAATGAAACTTCAGTGTGTGTGTTAGAAAAATATTTTAGGGAAGTTTTAAGGAAGTCACAAATAAAGACTCATGAAATCAAAAGGAACTTGGCAAAGGAATTTACTTCACAGAAGGGTGGGAATGCCACTGTAAAATTAGAGCAAGGGCACAGAGTGGGCAGTCCACACATTCTTTTATCTCCCGGACACACAGGCCACTGTGCCGTCCCCCATTAGCTGGAGGAAGACTTCACAATCTAATCTGGTTGGCTGGTTTTCCCTGGGCAGATTTTACAAAAGTAGAAACATGAAATCAGTCAATCTGGGAGTGGAACATACAGATACATGTACAAAAGTTACAAAATGGAAACCTCAGCTACAGCTACAAAATTGAAGCCTGCCAGTTTCTATGTGATCTTGCAACTCAGAAAAGATTGCTTTCCCTTCTTACATGTGTGTATACCATATTTTCTTTTGGCATATACCTAGGCTGGTTCCATCACTTGGCTGTTGTGGATTGTGCTATTGACATTGGTATACATGTATCACCGTAGTATTCTAACTTAAATTCTTTTGGAAAGATGAGGAGTGGTATAGCTGGGTCATATGGTGGTTTCATTACTAGTTTTGATCTCCATAGTGGTTGTACTAATTTGTGATCCCATCAACAGTCTATACAAGTTCCTTATCCTCATATTCTTGTAAGTATTTATTACTGTCTGTATATGTGGTGACTGCCATTCTAACTGGAATGAGATGGAATTTCAGTGTAGTTTTGATTTGCATTTCCCTGGTTTCTAATGATGTTGATATATATATGCCATTTGTATTTCTTCTTTTGAGAAATAAGAAACAAATAACCTAATCAATAAGTGGGCCATTAGGATTTCAAAATCTTATCTCTTACAGCCAGGATTTTCTGACTAGCTATCCCAAGCTCCTACAAAGGGTCAGATTAAGGACCTTTAATGCACTCCTGAAAATACTGGCAATCCCTTGAATTGGAAGTCATTATTGTCCCCTATTTTTTTGTTTAGACTTTCATTACATCACTTTTTTCTTTCTTCTTTCTCCTCCTCTTCTTCTTCTTCTTCTTCTTCTTCTTCTTCTTCTTCTTCTTCTTTTCCTTTATTGTGTGTGTGTATGATACTGGGGATTAAACCCAGGGACATTCTATCTACAAGCTATACCCCAAGCCCTATTTTTATTTTTAGTTTGAAATGGGGTTTCACCAAGTTGATGAGAGTCTCACTAATCACTGAGGCTGTCCTCAAACCTGTGATCCTCCTGTCCCAGCCTCCCAAGTACTGGGATCACAGTGGTCCAGCACCACATCTGATCTGGCCACTGTCTGCTTTCTTTCTTTTTTTTTAATACTAGGGATGAAACCCAGTGGCATTCTACCTCCCCTCTGAGCTACATACCCAGCCCTAATTTTTATTTTTTATTTTGAAACAGGGTCTCACTAAGTTATGGAGTGCCTCACTAAGCTGAGGCTAGCTGCAA
Source organism: Graphiurus murinus (assembly GCA_004027655.1). NCBI lineage: Eukaryota > Metazoa > Chordata > Mammalia > Rodentia > Gliridae > Graphiurus > Graphiurus murinus. The sequence goes on from PVLC010006796.1 coordinate 12,306, forward strand.
ACTCGTATCCTCTAGTCTCAGCCTCCCAAGTACTGGGATTACAAGTGTGCGCCACCACGCCCAGCTCACTACTTTCTTTATATATTTGATAAATGTACTCCCAAGCATCAAAATAAGGAAAAGAGAAAAAAATGGGATTCAAAAATAATCTTAATTTTAATAGTAACTATGTGATCAATATAGTGTTGAATCTTGCAAAGGAAACCCTGGAAAAACTTATCCCTAAGTAGTAAACATTAACATGGGGTTCTAGGCACATTTTTATTCCTCATCTAGTCTCCTTTGTTGCACATCAAAAGCATTTAGGTCAATTAAGCCAACCTTTCTTGGTAACTCATAAAGATTATATAAATTCCTGGTCATGCTGTAAGACTGTGTAAGTTCTTGCTTAAAATAAAACTTATTTCAGGGAATAAAAATTTCATTTTTGTTTTTCTAGCTTCTTCATAATTTGAGTTTGGTTTTAAAATATACCATGAAAGGAAAAGAAAGCCTTAACATAATTTATTAAAATATTTACTATCAGATCAGACTTTTCTAATTCTCTGTATTTACATGTTAAAGCATCAAATTTAATGTAGTATAAATGAGTATTTATTCTCCACAATCGAGAAATGACATGTTGCAATTATGTCAATTTCTCACTGATACTCAATTGGTATTCAGTCTCTCATTGTTTTGTATTCTTTCTGCAGAAGGACTCACAATCAACATTCCCCTGCTCGCTAAATACTTGGCCTAGTAGAACTAGTACTTTCATATTGCAAGTATCAACAATTCAAGTATGATTGGAGAGCTTAGTTCAACAGTATAAATAAAATTAGATGCTTCTCATTACTTAATCTTGGAAGAATGAGGTTTTGCTGGATGGTTAGAATATGAATTAACTGACTTAATTATTTCTGATGATTCTGGGCTCCAACTTTGGAATCTCACCCTGACTCTGGACCAGTTTTCTACTCCCTCTTTATGCATTTTTATAATAAGACAGTCAGTAAAATCTCACCATAAAAACTCTTGATTCAAGGCCATTCCTTTTGTAATGAGGACTTGAACAGCAGGGGCAAGTTCAGGCCAGCAACTCATCACAGGTTTCCAATGTAGACAATGGAGCCCTTTACAGTGTGTTCTGTTCTGATAGTATAGTTTGTTCTGATACTATTGCCAAATAACTTTTCCTTTTGAACTCCTCCTTTGGGGGTATACTGTCCAATTCTAAATTCTGTTTTTATTATTCAATTTCCATTTCTTTCCTTTATACACAAAAATATTCCTTCTCCTAAAGTCTTTGTGAATTTTACTAATTTCTCTTTTCCTTCTGCTTATTTGAGGATACCACTAAATGTTCAGTTTATTTGCCTCATTTCATAGGATTCATTGTCCAGACAAGTTGTCCTATATGAAGACAAATTCTTTACATAGACATTTCATTCCTATTCACACTGTGGAACTGTGGGCTCCAATATTAATTTCCTTGATTACACATGTCAATCTTGTGTTCAAATCTGAAGACCTCTCTCCATCAATAACCATATAACAGACATATAAATGAGGAAGATTGTAACATTTTCCCCTCAGTGAAATTCTTTATTGGAAATATACAAATACTATTTAATAGTGAGTGGGCATCTACCAATGCAAGCTATATTCCTATATGTTATCTCACTTAAACCCCCTACCAACTCTCTAATTGTATTTATTTTCTACAAACAGGTAATGAAACTAAAGCCCAGAAAGGTAACATAATTTATAGAGTCCACACAGCTAGAAACTAGCAGACCTGGGATTTAAGTCCAGAGCTCCTGCATTAGTGTCAGTACTTATTTTCTTACCTTGTTTCTTGTGTTCTGTCAAACATCAAAAATAGAAAGAAAATATGGACTTTCATTTCTCCCCATCTCTGTCCAGATTTGTGGTTTTATGCTGATTGCCAGTCCTCTATTTCTAAACTTTTCTGTCAATAAATTATTGCTTGATGGAGATATTTTTCAGATCCATGAAATTATGCTTAAATATAAGCATGGAAATAAGCTGTTGCACATTTGCTTTTGGCCTATAGTAAGAATAAATCTAAGAAGAAGAGTCAATAAATCTTAGAAAGAATCTAAATTGTGTCATTTTTCCTAGGAAACTCTGCTGGGGGAAATGAGAATGCATTTACAGCAGGCAGGAAATTACATATAGCTGTTAAAAGAATATAATATGATTAGTGGATGTAAATGAATCCTGTAGAGATGGATCCATTTCAAATATTTGCAAAGGAATCTATATTTAAGATTCAATAACTATTAAAGAGTACGTTAACATTGACAGGAGAGATTTTCTGGGAAGAAGAGCACCTTCTCATTTGTACTAAGTCTTAATGGGAGTAGGTAGAAGAGGAAATGCAAGTGGTATAATCTTTGATCAAAATGGGAAAAGAAAAAATTCCACCATCTGCTTCATTCCTCCCTTGGAAAACCCAAAAAAACTTTGGAAAGGGATGCATGGCAAAGAAGGAAACTCAGAAGTTGCCATTGCCTTGGAAATCTACCAACTGCATCTTAGATATCTAGTTATATCAAACAGGCCAACTGTAATAATCTTAATTTGCTTGTATGAGCATATCACTTTTCTTTCTCTCTCTCTCAACAAATAAGATGATTTTATTCTTTGTGTTATGATCTTCATGGAATAGCAGAGCATATCAAGATTTTAGGTTTTTAATTTGATCTTAAGCAAATCATGGTTTCCTTTTTCTTTTTCTTTTTCTTTTTTTTTTTTTTTTGTGGTACTAGGGATTGAACTCAGGGGCGGTCTACCTCTGAGCTATACCCCCAGCCCTATTTTTTATTCTTTATTTTGAAACCAGGTCTCACTAAGTTGCAGAGTGCCTCACTAAGTAGCTGAGGCTGGCCGCAAACCCGGATCCTCTGGTCTCAGCCTCCCGAATGCTGGGATTACAAGCGTGCGCCACCACGCCTGGCTCTAACTTGTGGTTTCTATTTCTTTGTTTTCTGTACATGTTGAGACTTTTATGATCCCTAGAAATAGCCTAGACACAAATTCAATGGAGGTTTCAGAAAAAACTCTATCATATCATACTTACTCATCACTATATTTCTATCATTGAACATAGAGTGATAAACAATAGTAAACATTTGATGATTTTTTTTCTTTTCAAACAATTCATAGTTATATTAGTGAATCTCCCAGTTTCCTTTTTTTTTTTTTTTTTTTTTTTTTTTTTTTTTTTTTTTTTTTTTTTTTTTTTCAGTACTGGGGATTGAACTCAGGGACATTCTTCCTCCAAGCTACACCCCCAGTCCTATTTTTTATTCTTTATTTTGAAACAGGGTCTAAGTTGTGGAGTGCCTCACTAGGTAGCTGAGGTTGGCCACGAACCCGGATCCTCTGCTCTCAGCCTCCCAAATGCTGGGATTACAAGCGTGCGCCACCACGCCCAGCTGAATCACCCAGTTTCCCAAGCTCAAGTGGTGTGTTATTGTCACTTAACTTCAAATATTTACTTATTCTTCTGCGCATATTACCTGTCTGACCTTCCTTCCATGCCATGGAGGCCACAGGGAAGAGTATGGGCATAATATACAGATACAGTAAAACTGTGCTTGTTGGGGAGGTGGTAGGAAGAAACTGTACTGAACAGAAGGGATAGAGATGGTATCAAAGAGGAAAAGCCAGGCTAAGTATCATTTCCTAATGGGTCATTATGCCAGGGGTGCATCAAGAGTCAAGCAGAGGTTTAAAAAAACAAAACAAAACAAACAAACAAACAAACAAAAAAACTAGCATTAGCGAACAATCAAGAAAGTAGGAAATAGAATGTCAATGGTGACTACTAGAATTTTGAGTGTGCTGACATGAGTTTTCAGGGTTATATAGTTATGTAGTTGTGATCTTTTCAAAGGATGATAGAAACACCTAGAGATCAGACTATATAGCAAAATGGTGTACTTATCCAGGTGAGTAGCATCTTTATATACCTGAGAATTTTCTGATATTTGCAGGTTATCATTGTGTTCTCTGAAGTGCTGGGCAATCTGGTATGTAGCATTGACAAGTCACAGCAAGTTGACATGATCCACCAGATCCCATGAACAACTTAGATGCATACTTTTTCTATCATCTCATGGAGAAAGTTCACTCTTTTTCTTCTGATGCAGAGATATGGAAAAAACTAGGCAAAACAAAGAAAATTCTGGACCACAAAGCAAGCACTGGCAAATTCAAAAAATGTAACATAATTTCCTCCATCTTTTCAGACCACAATGGAATGAAACAAGAAATCAACTCTAAGGAGTGCTAGAGTAACCATGTAAACACATGGAGACTGAACACCACACTTTTGAACAAGATTTGGGTCATAGAAGAAGTAGGGGAGAAATTAAAAAATTCCTAGAAACCAATGAAAACAGAGACACAACATATCAAAACCTCTGGGACACTTTGAAGGCAATACTAAGAGGAAAATTTATAGAACTGAGTGCACACATGAGAAGAACAGAAAAACACCAAATAAATAACCTATGACACAGCTCAAAGCACTCGAAAAACAAGAACAGTTTAAACCCAAAGCTAATAGAAGACAGGAAATTATGAAAATCAGAGCACAAATTAATGAAGTAGAGAATAAAAAAAATACAGAAAATCAACAAAACCAAAAGCTGGTTTCTTGAAAAAATAAACAAGATCAATAAACCATTGGCCAACTTAACCAAAAGAAAGAGAGAATCAACCCAAATTACCAAAATAAGAGATGAAAAAGGGGATATTACCACCTACAGTATGGAAATACAGAGGATCACCATAAACTACTTTGAAAAACTATACTTCAACAAAATGGAAAATCTAGAAGAAATTGACAAATTTCTAGACACATATAACCTTCCTAAATTGAGTCAAGAAGATATAGAAAACTTAAACCGACAAATAACAATCAAAGAGATAGAAACAGCAATAAAGAGTTTACCATTGAACAAAAGCCCAGGGCCAGATGGATTCCCAAGTAAATTTTATAAAACACTTATAGAAGAGCTAATCCCAATATTCCTCAAACTATTCTGTGAAATAGAAAGAAACAGAAGCCTTCCAAACATATTCTATGAAGTCAACATCACATTAATACCAAAGCCAAACAAAGATAGCTCAAGAAAAGAAAACTATAGGCCTCTATCACTGATGAACTTAGATGTAAAACTGCTAAACAAAATATTAGCAACGTGCATTCAAAACCACATCAAGAAAATTATACACCATGACCAAGTCGGGTACATTCCAGGGATGCAAGGCTGGCTCAACATACAAAAAACAATCATGTAATTCACCACATAAACAGAATCAAAGACAAAATCACATGATCATCTCAATTGATGCTGAAAAAGCATTTGACAAGATCCAACACTCATTCATGCTAAAAGCACTGCAGACAATTGGAATTGAAGGAACATACTCAACATCATAAAGGCAATATACAATAGACCCACAGCCAATATCATATTAAATGCAGAAAAACTGCAAGAGTTCCCACTAAAAACGGGAACAAGACAAGGATTTCCATTATCACATTTTCTGTTCAATATGGTACTTGAGACTCTAACCAGAGCAATAAGACAACAGAAGGAAATCAAAGGGGTAAAAATAGGGAAAGAAGAACTAAAACTATCCCTTTTTGCAGATGACATGATACTATACTTAGAAGACCCAACAAAGTCAACCAAAAAACTTATAGAACTGATCAACAAATTCAGTAAAGTGTCTGGATACAAAATCAATCTTAAAAAATCAGCTTTCCTGAATGCCAACCATAAATCCACTGAAAAAGAAATCCAGAAAACAATTCCACTCACAATAGCACCCCCAAAAATAAAATACTTAGGGATAAACCTAACCAAAGAGGTAAAAGACCTCTACAAGGAAAACTATAAAACATTGAAACAAGAAATTGATGAAGACCTTAGAAGATAGAAAGATCTTCCATGCTCTTGGATAGGCAGAATAAATATCATCAAAATGGCCATCCTCCCAAAAGTGATCTACAGATTCAATGCCATACCCATGAAATTACCAAGGTCACTCTCAGACATAGAAAAATCAGTCCTTAAATTCATTTGGAACAACAAAAAGCCCAGAAGAGCCAAAGTAGTTCTTAGCAACAAGAACCATGCAGGAGGTATGGTTCTTGTTGCTAAGAACTACTTTGATGGGCTTTTTTTTTTACCTGACTTCAAACTCTACTACAAAGCTACAGTAAAAAAAAAACAAAAACAAAAACAAAACAAAACAAAAAAAAAAACAGCATAGTATTGGCACAAAAACAGACGCATAGACCAATGGAGCAGAATAGAAGATTCAGAAACAGACCCACGTGCTTACAGTCAATTGATTTTTGCCAAAAATATACACTGGAAAAAAAGATAGCCTCTTTAACAAATGGTGTTGGCAAAACTGGTTAACCATATGCAGGAAAATAGAAATAAATCCCACTTTCTCACCCTGCACAAGAGTCAACTCAAGGTGGATCAAAGACCTGGAAGTCAGGCCGGAGACCTTGCAGCTACTTGAAGAGGGCATAGGCCCAACACTTCAACACATAGGTACAGGTAACAACTTTCTCAACAAGACCCCAAAAGCACAAGCAACTCAAAGGAAGATCAATACATGGGATTGCATTAAACTGAAGAGCTTCTGTACAGCAAAGGAAACTATCAAGAACCTCAACAGAGAGCCCACAGAGTGTGAGAAAATTTTTGCCATCTATTCTTCTGATAGAGGACTAATATCTAGGATATACAGTGAACTCAAGAAAATCACAGCTAAGAAAACAAATAACCCAATCAAAAAATAGGCAAAGGATCTAAATAGACACTTCATAAAAAAAGAAATGCAAATGGCCAATAAATTTATGAGGTAATCAGAGAGATGCAAATCAAAAGTAGCTTGAGATTTCACCTAGCTCCAATCAGAATGGCAATTGTAAAAAACAGGAACAGCAACAAATGCTGGCGAGGGTGTGGAGAAGTGGGAACCCTAATACATTGTTGGTGGTATTGCAAATTAGTGTAATCACTTTGGAAAACAGTATGGAGGATCCTCAGATGAATGGGAGTGAACCTACCATATCATCCAGCAATACAACTTCTGGGTATCTACCCAAAAGAATGGAAACCAAACTATTAGACCAAGATGTGTATCTATGTTTATAGCTGCACAATTCACAATAGCCAAACTATGGAAGCAGCCAAGATGTCCATCAACAGATGAATGGATTACAAAACTATGGGATATGTACATAATGGAATTTTTCTCAGCCATAAAGAAGAACAAAATCATGTTATTTGCAGAGAAATGGATGCAACTGGAAAACATTATGTTAAATGAGATTAGTCAGTCACAAAGAGTAAAAAAAACATATGTTCTCCCTAATATGCGGATGCTAGGGAGAAGATGGGGCAAAAGAGGGACTCGAGATGAAAAAGGAGAAACCCTGATAAGCAAAGAAGTTGACTTAAATGAATGGGATGGATGGGGGGGACAACCTAATGCACATGATGTACGTTCAGAAATACATCAAAGTCAATCACTAAACTGAACTTGAGAAGGAGGGAGGGCCAAGGAGTGGGGTGGGAATAGGAGAAGGAGTTAAATGAAAAATGTGTGCACATATGCCTTTATCAGCTTGTACCTAGCAAAAATGTATGATTACAATGCACCAATTAATATAAAAATTAAAAAATTTAGAAAAGAAGGTAGAAATTGAAAATAATCATAATCTAAATATATTTAACCGTAATCTGAGTTATGACTCCAACTATACAAATGGATGTTTTGCTCAGATATTTTTTTAGACGAAGACTCAAAGTGCTAAGTACATAGTCTTAGGTACTGAATGTACACATTAAATAATTAGGCTACTTAAATGGCAAAGAAGGTGGCATTTGAACTTTTGCATTTGGCATTGTAAGAAGTCAATCTATATCTTTGCTCTAAGACTATAATAGTTGTTTACAACTAAGTAATTTACTCATCCTCTTTATCTGAAAGGGGATTAGTGATCATACATACTTCACATAATTTTTGGAATTAAATGAGCTGACTACAGCTTGTAATATATAAAACTCTACTGCATCTTATTTACTATTATTCAAAAAATAAAATAGATTTTTGAAACAACCAAATCAAGATTAGAGGGTAATGAAATAATAATGTGAAAACTTGATTATAAATTACCTTCCTCATAGTATTTGGCCACTTCTGCATTATACTAAGCTATAAACAGGCATGTACTTCCTTGCCACAAAGTCTAGTTAATGTTAATTTATAATTCATATTATTCTTTATCCTCCTTGCTATTATTTGTTGTATATATTACTTTATGCACTTTTACTACCTAAAATAAACATTATGTCGAATATCAAATATCCAGTAATATTGCCTTGCCTTGGTTTTTTTTTTTTTAATAAAAATGTCTCCAGTAGATTTTAGCATATAGCTGTCATGTCTATGATACAAATTGTGTCTAAAAATGAGCCTTTCAGAATCATGATTGTGCTTCACTGATTACAGCAACCTTTGCTATTTTAGGCAAGGAAAACTCATGCCCCAAAGCAAAGGAATCAGGACCAGACACAAGAATGAGGGATGTGAAGTTAACACTTTCAAGGTCTCAGTTTTGCTCATCCCATAGAACTTGTTTCACAGAAATATTTCCTCTTGATTGTCACAATGACAAATAAAAATCAACTTAAAATGATTTAAAAACAAACAAAAAACAAAGTCATACTAAAATCTGTTTCCTTGGGTTTCACATCAAATTTCCCCCAAATGGGTTCCAACACAAAATAGTTCTATTTTCCTGTGGAATAGTGGAGGGTTCTGTTTTCAAAGATCCACAACTCTAATTCATTTCAGAGATTTAGCACAACTATTAGCATCATTAAAGCTTTGCAAAATCCTTCAGTAAGGAAAAATTTTCAACTTTATTCTGTCCAGTATTTCCTAAATGCATTTAACCACAAAATACTTGTATTGCTTAACACTTGCTGTGAATAAATTTTGGGGATCTCTATAATACTGAAATATGAAAAAGAAAAAGAATTACTTCCATAGTAAGCATGCTAGAAATATGACATGCTGAATTTAAAGGCAGAGATACAGGGATCTAGGACCAAAAGGATCCAAATTTCAGAAGAAATTCTAATTTTCAGAGTTTTTCTAAACAAAATCTCTCTTGTCACATAAAAAAAAAAAAAATGCCATCAGAGAGAAACACATACATTCATGCACGCATGCACATAAAAAATCTAGAGTAGAAATCATGGTTGAAGTGGCTGCTTAATAACTGTACCTTCGGTTATTGGCAGCGAAGGTTATGCCAATTATCTAAGCAACCTTTAAAAAGATGACATATTGAATCCACTTAACGTTCAATCATTTACTATTGTTTCACTGGCTCATCTAGCCTTTATGCCGAAACAACAACAAAATTGAAAATATGCACTATTTTAAATGCAGTGGTGTCAGCTTGGCTATCTATCAGCTACTATCTTCTCCTGAACAGCTTAATGATCTCCGATAGACTGATTCTGTATACTTCACACAGGAGGGGTTAAGAAGATCCTTGTCAGTATCCAGGCTACTCAACAGTGGGCAAGATATGCTGACAATTATACTCAGACAGACCTTAAATCTAGCTCGTCCGGCTGCTTACCATCTCATGCCTTAAAATCTTCAAATGAATTCGCACCTCAGAGCACAGAGCATGTTCCTGGATCTTTGCTTTGTGCATGAGCCCCCAGGTCTTTTTCTGGATGTATGATAGCATCTCAGGAACTGTAGAGCAAGTGGGGCTTATGCTGAAGGGCTGCTGTGAAAGTTTTGCATTGACAACTTGGGTAAAGTCAGGCCCCATGGCAAGGCTGGTGTGATTTTCATGCACTGAATTATGGATTTAGGATTTCTTAAATCACAAAACAGAGAAATAGTCTCAGAATCTTATTTGCGACGAAGCCCACAGGTAGGCAAAATGGGGTTTCTGTTAAGGTGCAGCGTTCAAAGGTAAAGGCAGACAGATCTCAACCTTTCTACTACTCTCTATGCTGCTAACCTGCAAACTTTTGCCCCTACCTGTCTCTGTGAACCCAGGCCTGTAACTGCAAAGAGGAGTAGTAAATGAGTAGATGAATCAGATCATTCAAGTCACATAAATATCAGATAATAATAGTCAATTTGTTATGGGACAAGAATGTTGGAATTTTGTTTTAAATTATCTTGAGTTTCTCTTACAGGTTTCACCACTCATGGGAGCATTATATCAGATCAGCAATCCCCCCACTACTGACATCTACTTCATCAATAATCAGCATTTCCTTGTAGCTTTTTGTATTAACTCTGCATGAAGCCATTTCAAAAATATAATGCCTATCCAGAAGATTTACTATAAGCACCCAAATTTACAACAGAATAAAATGGAAAAGTTGGGCTATTTGGTTTGCTGCTCTTCAGCTGAGGCCTAGTTTATGTGCCTGGGATTACTTTCTTATCAGGATTAGTAAGGGTCTACAATACAATTTCTATTGTTGTCTATATTATATAATAACCCATTCTAGTTTCAAATAAATTCATCTTCTCATAATCATTAAATTTTACAATATATCTATAAAAGTTTCTCTGAAATATTCTAATTTTGTCTTTCAAAGCATTTTGTGGCAAGATTCTAGCTTTAAATTTTGTCTTAGATATTTATGCTGAACAGAAATAAGAAGGTTTTGAATTTTTAAGGTATTAGAGTATGAACCTTGACTATAAATTAGAAGAATAAAAAGAAACTGGAAACAGCAGTGCTGGTCATCAATCTGCCACATTTTTTATTTCCTCCTGCTTACTGAATATGATATTATGCTAACACTTCAGCTTCTTCCTGTGAACATGTTCTGCTACCAAAAATGGATAATGTTCTAAAGGAACCCAAAGTTTATGTGAGAACTTTAACCTACTTATAGTATTAGTTGTTCACATTCAGTTTGTTCAAGAAGAATAACTTCATTACTTTTTCACTAGTTCAACCTCTTTTGGGGCCATGCAATGCTTAACCTTGGCTTGGTAAGTTCACATTTCAATTTCCTTTCTTCTTTGACAATCACAGGAACTTCCATGGTTTTTTGTTTTGTTTTGTTTTTTAGGAATCAGAGTCCCCTGATTTAGGAATCAATGACCCTGAGCCCCAGCCCAATGGCCAGGGAACCAAATAGCTGTCCATCCAATGCTTGTGATCATGGCCTTTCCCCTAACATCTGCACATGCTTGGTATCATTTTCAACAAATGAACATGCTTGGTATCATTTTCAACACATTATCAAGCAAAAGGATTTCAAACTCCCTTACTATAGGGAGTCCCTTCTTAACTGCTACTCATGTGCCACCCACTGTGGATTCTCAGATGCAGACAGAATTATTGTTTCCTCCTGTGGACAGGGATTATTTTATAATCTGATTTGACTGTTATGGGATAAACTAAAATTGTATCTAAATGGAATCTGTTCTGGCCATGCTTCCTCTAGACCACATTTTGCTTATAAACAACCACTTTAGGATGAGAAATAAGTAGCAAAGACAAAGCACTTATTTGAAGTTGAGGAAACTTCATGCTTTTATTAACTTTGGAAAAAATATAAAAAAGATTGAAACAACCTACTCTTTTTTTTATTTCATTCACCCAACATATATGTACTACATACACATCATATGCCAGTCAGTGTGGCAGACACTGAAGATACCATGTGTGCCCTCTGACCTCATGATGCTCTCTTGCTTAAATCTTCCTTAAGCCTCCTCTTTAATAAACTGGGTCAATTTGTACAAGCCTTAAGCTCTAATTTCCTTTAAATCTGGTAAAACACAGAGGTTTAATTAAATAGTACCAAGTGATTTTTCTTTGGCATAATGTTCAAAGAAAATTAACTATGTCACAATCATAGGGAATGATCTGGATAGTAGATCCTTCCACATCTGTCTTGCCAATTAGCCAAAAGCAGCTTTGGTTCTCATCTAACTAAATCAGTACTTGCTCACACATAAATACATATAAAAGTCTATCACTAAGGCGAACATGAGGAGGAAGGGGGAAGGGAATGAGGTGGGAATTGGGGAAGTGTTAAATGAGTGCTGTGTGCAAGTATGCCTCTACCGGCTTGTACCTCATTAAGATGTATGATTATAATGCACCAATAAAAAAAATAAAATAAATAAATACAAAAGAAAGTACTCTTCAGTCATGACAAGGATATCATAGCACTGGCAAACCAAAGAAAAGAAAAGCCTTCTAATTTCAGTTATAAATGTATCTGTATGCTTTATTCCTCATTAAGTAAAAACTTGAACATGCTACCCTTATGTAAGTCATAAAATCAGAGACCAAGTAGTGATTGATTTCAATTTTGAATGGGTTTTCTATATTCTACCAGCTGAGAGTCACATTTTGAAGGCAGGTCTATTCTTGCAGACCTTTCTCACCTTATAAGACTGTATTTTCATCTCTATGGATAGGTCCACAATGCTGGACCCTTTAAAGACACATTTGTAAAAAAGCATTTTCAATGACATGTTTTATGAATACCTGTGGAAGATATAATCTTACTTGACATATAATACCTAATTTTTCTATGTTCTGGCATATAAAGAGCTACTGCTAAATATCCCTATAGTGCTAAAAATAGAAACAACTTGGCAGCCAGTCTAATTACTAACCTTATGATAATAGATAAGCTGGGGAAGGCTTTTGGATTCTGGAGAGACAAATTGAGGATAACTGCAAATGGCAAGCTTGGAGGAAGTCAAGGAAATAAAAAGATAAATTCCAGGAGCCTTGAGAGGCACAGGTCCTCTGGGAAAATCATCCCTATTCTACTCAAGAAAGATTGATATCAGTGCTCTTTTAATTTTTGCTGTGACCTGAAAAAACAGTGCTGTTTATATCAGAAGGCAGATGAGGGAGGTTGACAAGCAAGGAGTCAGTTATAATGTGATCTGATTAGAAGCTAGCACATCCTGTAGAGTAGGGTAGATAGTTAATGAATACATGTTGAATGGCTATATGAACTTTAGGAGGAGGTGAAAGTATGGTAAAGAAGTCAACTTAGCTTTTAAAATGTTGGGTTTGAAATTCTCAGGTGGAAATGTGGAATAGTCATTTGCATTTACAGTGGAGCACCAGGAGACATGAGTGCCAGGTGCACATTCAATAGGACTCCTCTATTCAGAGCAATTGAAGCTACTCTCAGCACTTATCTTTGATTCACTGCATTGAACAACTAGGCTTTTGACCATAAGATAGATGGACGATTAAAAAGGAACAAATGGAGCTCTGTAGGTTTTAGAGGAATGGAACACAGTCATTTAGATGGAGAGCAGCTTCAATGTCCCTAGGTAACTAGATGTGGCCACTAACATTTAACAATGGAGAGGAGGTAGAAGTGGTGATAGAATCCCCAAAGCAACAAAAAATGGTAAACTTTTCCCAGGCATTTTGCAGAGAACAGTGTCTCCACAAACAAAATATCCTACAATCCTCAAAATATGCAATAGGATTAAAAAGTAAGGAGAAGCACAAATTGATTCTTTAAGGTGTCTTGCATAATTTCTTTTTATTGATTTTTCTTTTACCTTTGGGCTACATCCCCAATCCTTTTTAGATTTTGTGTTTTGAAACAGGGACTTGGTAGGTTGCTGAGAGTCTTGCTAAGTTGCTGAGGCTGTCTTGGAACATGTGATTCTCTTGTTTCAGCCTCCCAAGTACTGGGATTACAGGCAAATGCCACCATGCCTGGCTTTTTTTACTGCTGTTATTGTTGGTGGTGTATGTTATACAGAATAGTGGGTTTTGTCATGGAATATCCATATATTCATATTACATAATGTGATCAATTTCAATCCCTGGTGAAATTTTTCCTCCCATCCTCCTCCAGGTTCCCTCCTTCTACCTTAATGATCTCCCTTCTACTTTCTTGAGATCCTAATTTTTATTTCTTTCTTCTCTTTTGTTCTTCCTTCTAGCTTCTACATATGAGAGAAAACTTACAACACTTATCTTTCTGAGTCTGGAGCATGATATTTCTTAACTAGGCTTGACTTACTTCATTAAAATTTAATATACTTATTTGCATTATTATCTCTATCATGGCCTGAATCCCAAGACCACAGCTTCATGATACCAGGAAACATGTCACTATTATCTACCCATCAATCTAGACCGAGAGCTAGCCTATCACAAGGTACAGTAGGAACACATGAAGACTCATTTCAAAAAGTGAAAGAATGGCTTGCCTTGTTATCAAATTTAGAGATAAATATATGTGAAAACCTGCTGAACCAATGTACTATATGAACTCATACCAAAGTGTGGGATTTGAAAGCCTCAGAATTCTCTTGTTCCAAGTCTCAATTTGGATCTATCCTATAGAAGATATTTTCAAAGATTAAAAATGTTAATGAGTAAGTATTTTAGATCTTCCTTTAAAAAAATTCACATCCTGATTTCTGATCTTGGGAATAATTTTAATAATGAAGCACAAAAGGTAAAAGGTGACATAATTAGTGATTCATTATTTCTACTCCCACATGAAAAATTCTATTCATGGTTTAATTTCACTTGAATAGTAATTCTTCCTTGCTTTCTGTAGCAATGCCTTGCTTTCATCCAGAAAATATTAAACCATAGTAAGAAATGAAACATATATACATATATATGTTTCATTTCATATACATATATATATATATACATACATATATGCATCACTTGAAGTACTCATTTTTAGTTCTCAATAAAAATCATTTTGACAACAAATTTTAGGTGGAACCAAATTCTAGTGCACTGGGACAAAGTAGTGTATTGTCTTTCTCAAGAATTTTTGTTTTAGAGATTTTTCTCCCTCTAGTGGTGGGGGGAAACCAAATTTTATTTATTATTCTACTAAACATTTTGCTCTTGATGCAATGATTCTTTTAAGTAAAGTACACTTTGCTTTCTTAAACAAACTTGGATTAGGTATCACATGACATTTATGTAAGGGGATTTTATATGTATTCCCGGATATTCCAAGGCATTTCTCATGCTCAGTATATATAATCAGTAAAAACTCCATAGCAAAACAACATTTCAGCCTTGACTTTCTCTAACTGCCTAATTAATTCACTTGTTCTTGTTATTCCTCGCTTTCTAGAATTTATTTCTGTCTCTATCTATGGTAGACTAAAGTTGACTGCAAACTTTTTGTCATTCATCTCATTGAGAGGCAGATTTATTTCCTGTCTATTTGAATCTAGCTGGCCCTGGCACTGCGTAACAATAGAATGTGGTGTGAATGACCTAGTGACAGTGACCCAGTGACAGGTCTAAGCCTTTAAAGGGACAGAAGATTCTGCTTCCTCTACCTGATATGCTCAGTCTTGGAATACTCCATTTTGGTATTCAACTACAGTAGGAGAAGCTTAGGACATAGAGGAAGTTATATGTAAGTACTCCAGTTGAAACTCCAGGGTGAATAGTCATATGAGGCAGCATTGACTTCCAGCCTGTGGTGAGAAAAACTGATGACCTGATGGTGGCCAGTAAGCAAAAAGAGAGGAAGATGAAAGGCTGGGTTCTCAATATCTCCTTCAAGGGCATGTCCCCAGTGACCAGAAGACCTCCCACTGGGCCTCATCTCTAAAAAATTTCACCACCTCCCAGTAGTGTCATCAGCTAAGGACCCTGCCTTTAACAATGAGCTCTTGGGAGAGACTTATTCAAACTATAGCGATCACCCAGCAGAACTCACACAATCCACACAATCACAAGAAATAATGAAATGGTTGTTGCAGTAAGTTTTGAGGTGGTTCTTACACAGCAACGGAAAACTAATGCACTATCTCCAACAAAAGGCCTGGATCTTCTCATCTTTTTTTTCCCTATTTCTAGCCCTAGATTTACAAATTTCTCCCCCTGATTTTTCTAGCCTCATATATTGATTCTTCTTAACTCTAACCAAGCTGAAAACTCGAGGAAAAGGTGCACCTGTAATTTTGAATTTTGTTCAATATTCTGAATATTTAAATAAAGAAACTTTAAGACAAGTAAGTTCAGTAAATAGCAAAAATAATTTTGTACTTTTGAAGGTATCAAGAACAAAATAATGATCTGTTATTTAATGGATCCATGAGTAATTGTTGTTAGAATTTCATCATTAATTGTTATGCTTATGTGCATCCCCAATAGTAGGAATCTTGCATTGAAATCTATCCTTTTCTCTGATGAAGATGATATTTCAAGTCATTTTCCTGATTTGTATATTCTTTGATTTACCTGATTCATTTTTTGCTCCTTTTTCTCCTCTTAACCATTTTCCCAAGATCCTCTCTGAATAGAATCAGCCTACTTTGCTTTTATTCCCATAATTTCAATAATCATTTCTTAGTATGTGCTAAGTGAATGGGCTCAATAAAAGTTGGATATCCCATTCTTCTTGCTCAACCCACCTACATGCCTGACTCAAGTCCCACCAAGAATCCCTTATTCCTACTATTAAAGATAATTTCCTTTTATTTGTACTTCCATAGCTCTGTGATTTTATTTTGTGGAACTTATCAAAATTTACCTTTATAGAAGGAGCTTGTGAATAGAAGCAGTTCACCAATTAATTTCTATCATTCAAGGGCAGGCTGTGCGCTCTTGACAACCTCATAAAGAACACCACTTTTTCTTAGTCATGATTTAGCCATATTAATTATTTTATTTACATTATAATTGCCACTAGCCCATATCTGTAAAACACTTCACAGAGCTCCTAATTTAGGCATTTATTCACAATTCCTCTTCATTAAGAAACTAAACCATGGAAATGCTTTAGACTTAGAAATAACAGAATGTTGACCTTTACAGCATATCATGAAAGACTTAATCAGATGAGAAAGTAGACTGATTCCTTGAAAGCTAATTATACAATCCAAGTCTTTCTGAATTCACTTTTTGTCCCCTGAAGTCTCATGTTAAGACAGTTTCAAATTTATCACAAATGAGCCATTGCTTTCTTTATCTTGTTCCCTAATTTATGTAACTTTAAAACCTTCATGAAAGCCTTCAAGGTCACCACCTAGCAGGTCTATCACCTTGAAAAAAACAGCATTGCCTCATCAAGCTATTGTACCTCTTAAGTCATTTACTTTATTTAGTTGGCATGACCTTAATTCCTTACTAAAGCCAACTCTGGCAGAATGAAGACAGAAATATATTTTCAAACCTATACTTATTTTTAATATCATGAAGATATTGCAACCAGGAATGCAGGAATTTAGAAAACAAAGTGAATTATCATTGATTTTTTTCCCTCCGAATGATAAAATCATGGATAAAAACTCTAAGGAGAAGAATGGCACATACACCCTTTAATTTCTCAAAGTACCAAGCACAAGGTTTGGTAGAATCAATGAATCAACAAGTGTATTATATTCTGATAATGTAAAAAGGCTTGGACAGAAGGCAAAGATGACATTCATTGGTAGAAAGTGATGTGTGGAGCCTGTGAGATGGACATCTTCACTTTGTAGTTGATTTTAAGGCTTGATTATAGAAAATAAGTTTGGCTGAATATACTCATATAAATGCCATGAATGTATAAATTGTAACTGAATGACTGGAAGTGGATGAATATATATGGGGGAAACTGGCAGCCTGAGAAAGAGACAGTACAGATGCATGTCTGAATACTTTAGTGGGATGGAAATAGAACTGTATCTCAAGTGTATGATTCACTCAGGACTAAAGAGGTAACTAATGCTATATGAAGAAAATAATTAGATGCATACAAACATCCTCCTTGCTTACAGCAGAAATAGTCCATGGTTTGTCTATGCAAACAAAACTAAGCATAACTAGGGGGAAAGGAGTGAGGTAGTGAGTGTGAGAGATTTGCTGAATGAATTGGAAAATACTAAAGTTTGTCTCTAGAATCCGAAGGCCTACACAATCAAGCATATTTGTCAAAACTGTCTTATTTCTCCTTTGGCCATATCCCCTAACAAGGCCTCTTGACAAGTGAACTGGAGTTAGTCTCTCCCCTTTCCCTACTAATTTTCTACACTATTCAGTTGCTAATGTGGTGCCAAGACTCAAAAAGATACAACAAAATAAATATTCCATCCAAAGATACCTGCTCCATTTCCTTTTTTTTTTTTTTAAATTGTATTGGTGCATTGTAATCATACATCTTTGTGAGGTACAAGCTGATGGTGGCATACATGCACACAGATCTCAGTTAATCCTTCCCCAATTTTCACCCCATTCCCTCCCTTCCCCCTTTTCATGTTCGGTTTAGTGACTGAATTTGATATGTCTGTGATGTACATCATGTGTATTAGAGTGTTTCTCTCTCCCCTCATCCCATCACATTCAGATAGGTCACCTTCTTTGCTCATCTAAAGTTTTCTTTCTTCATCTAAAGTCCCTCCTACAAGCCACTTTCTCCCTAGCTTCCACAAATTAGGGAGAGAATTCTATTTTTTACTCTTTGTGACTGACTAATCTTACTTAAGAATGTTTTCCAGGTCCCTCCGTTTTCCTGCAAATGATATGATTTTGTTCTTCTTTATGGCTGAGTAAAATCCTATTCTGTACATATCCCATAGTTTTGTAATCCATTCATCTGTTGATGGATATCTTGGCAGGTTCCATAGTTTGGCAATTGTGAATTGTGCATCTATAGACATAGATATACATGCATTAGTCTGATAGTTTGGTTTCCATTCTTTGGGGTAGATACCCAGACGTGGTATTGCTGGATCATCTGGTAGGTTCATTCCCATTCATCTGAGGATCCTGCATACTAACCCTTACAAATAGGAAGGGAATGACTTAAAATTGTCCCTTTTTGCAGATGATATGATACTATACTTAGAAGACCCAACAAGCTCCATTTCTTATCACACTGTTTTATACATTTATTGGTGAATTGTAATTATACATCACACTAAGATTCTAAATGATACACACATGATGCACATAGCACTTGGTGTTATTCCATCTGCATCCCACCCTGCTCCATTCACCTCTCTGTACATATTACTGAGATTGATAGGGATGCCTTCAGGTATAGACATAGCATTACTTGAACTGTTTTCTTCATCAATTCTTCTTCTCTTCTCCTCATCTCCCTTCTCTACTCCCTCTCACTATTCTACTGGTCTCTCTCCTCATTATCTAAAATACTTTTTGTTTCATACTTTCTCTCTAGCTTCCACATATAAAAGAAAATATACAACTCTTGACTTTCTGCCACTGGTTTAGCATAATATTCTCTAGTTCCATTCATTTCCCTATAAATTTCATAATTTTATTATTTATGGCTGAGAAAAATTCCATAATGTGTAATTGTTATCCATCAGTGATGAATGGGTTAAAAAAATGTGGTATATGAATACTGTCTTGAATCCCTGCTGTGCAATGAGAAGAACTGCTTCACCCATCTGAACTTTGCTTTCTGTACTCTGAGCTCAGCCCTGGCCCTTCTGACTCTCCAAAATGAAAGTCATTGACAAACAGAAATTTCACACTTCCCAGCCTGACACAGGTCTTTTGGGAGGCTAAGACAGGAGGATAACAGGTTGGAGGCCAGTCTCAGCAATTTAGTGAGACCTACGAAATCTTAGCAAGATTCTATTTCAAAATAAGAAATTTTTAAAAGTTACTGAGGGTACATGTCAGAGGTAGAATGCCCCTGGGTTCAATCCCCAGTATTAAAAGAAAGGGAGAGAGAGAGACAGAGACAGAGAGAGAGAGAAAGAGAGAAAGAGAGTCTGTTTGAGTTCATGAAGAGCTGTGAAGTATTTTTTCCTCTCTACAAATGCCTTTATTTCAATATGCCTAAAAACTAATGTCTGCTAATGGCCTTGGTACCTGTCAAGGTCATTAGCAGGCATTCTCGAGTATCTATGAAAGCATAGCCATCACCTAATCCTTTCTCCAATCTCATGGCAGACCCCCTGCTTCAGAAGTTTACCCTCCACATGGCTTTATTTTCCAGAAAGTTATTGGGATTCCCAGCCTCAAGAGGGAGAGTCCTGATGATTCCAAGCCAGTGGAACCATGAGTTTCACATCCACTGCCAGGGATTGATTTAGGAAAAGACTTGGTATCCAGTTCTGGAGAATGAGACAGGAGGGAAAGGCTGGTAAATGAGCCATGCTTTTTCAAAAAGGGTTTATGTTTTTAGAAAGAAACATAAAGCCAGACATGGTGGCTCACACATGCAATGCCAGTACTTGGGAGGCTGAGACAGGAGGATGGCAGGATTGAGTATAGTTTCAGCAACATCATAAGATCCTGTTTCACAACAAAACAAGAAGGACTGGGTATGTATCTCAGAGGTAGAATAGCCCTGGATTCAATCCCCAGTAACACACACACACACACACACACACACACACACACACACACACACACACACTGTTGTACTGTCCCTGTCTCTGGAATATCATTTGGTGAAACTGTGATTGCTAATATACTGCAGCTATCTGAAGGCCAGGAGAGGTTCCAAAGGAAAGAGAAACTGATCTGTTAAAGGCAAAGCTGATTGAAGGCGAATCAATAACCTGAGATAGCTCAGATCTTCTTGCTAACTGAGGTTATAATTTTTCCTTATTTTTATGACCCTGAGTTATGCTTTGTTACTTGCAACCACGAGCACCCCAACTAGTATAGGGCAATGCTGAGATGAGAGGAGTGAGGAAGAAACTCCAAGTATCAAATACCACTTCCAACCATGGTGGATATGGAGAGTTGATGAAATGAACATCATTCTGGGGCTTCCTTCAGGATGAAGGACTCTGAAAAAAATGAAAAGGAAGATCATTGGGGCTCCATGTGGCCCAATTTCTTTCTTTTCTTTTTTAATATGTTTATTGGTGTATTATAGTCTCACATCTAATGCAGTGCACAGTGATAGTGACATACATGCACACAGCACTTGGTGGGCTTGCCCAGGCTCCATCCCCATTTCCCCCTTCCCCATACATGGTATTGAGATTGGCATTGGTGTTCTCACATATGCACATAATTTCAATGGAAATGTTTCCTTCACTGACCCTCTCCCTCTTCCCCCATACCACCTCCTTATCTCCACCAGAGCTTCTCTTTCATTATCTGAAGTCCCTCCTGTATCCCAATTACTCCCTACTTTCCACTTATGAGAGAAAACATATGACCCTTCACTTTTTGTGACAAGCTAATCTTACTTATATAATTTTCTCCATGTTCATCTATTTTCCTACAAATGATATTATTTTGTTCTTTATTGCTGAGTAGAATTCCATTTTGTGTATACCTTATAATTTTGCAACCCATTCATCTGTTGATGGACACCTAGGTTAGTTCTATAATTTGGCTATTGTGAATTGTGGTGCTATAAACATGCATATACATATATTACTATAATATTCTGATCTCAGTCCTTTTGGAAAGATACACAGGAGTGGTATTGCTGGATCATATGGTGGATCCATTCCCAATTTTCTGAGGAACTTCCGCATTTATCTCCATAGTGGCTGCACTAATTTGCAATCCTACCAACATTGTAGAAGAGTTCCTATTCTCCACTTCCTTGCCAGCATTTATTGATGTTTGACTTCTTGATTATTGCATTCTGATTGGGGTTAAATGTTTAACATCATTAGCAATCAGGAAGATGCAAATCAAAACTACATTGCGATTTTATGTGGCCCAATTTCTAGTTAGTGTCATATTTTTTAAAAGTTGTATAATTTTTAAACATCACAAACCAAATAATTCCAGTATTTTCTTGGGTTCTTAAAAATACAAAAAGGTTTGGGTAATATTAGTGTATTTCTAATTTATTCCAAAAGTTAAAACCAGTAACCTCTCTCTGTTTCAGCATTATCCATAGATATGCTGGCTGTTCCCTCAAATCTCTCTTTCAGCTATCTTAACTCACAGTCTGCAGCAGTCCATAGCCTCAGTGACAGCCCCTTCCAGTCTTTCTCTTTCTTCCCCCTTCTCCTGATTTTCATCTTCAGTCTTTGTCCCTTGCATCGAGGTTAAGTATACCTTGTCAATTAAGGCAAAAATCTTCATCTTGGCTTTCCCTAAGCCTGTTGATTACTGTTATTGCCTGAATTCTGTGGCATAAAACTCCAAAAAGTGATATGGCAAAGCCCAATTTCTATTAGAAACCAGGAGCACAAAGCTGTGAACACTCACACTTCATACATTACTATTTTTTGTTCTCAAAAATTCGCAGCTCCTAACTGGGAAACTCAACAGGACAAATGACCTGGTTTCTTTAGCAAATAAGTTGCAAGGGGAGAGGAGGAAAAAAATAAAGATGAGGGGGAAACTTAAAGATGGTAATTTTATTTATACTTAATGATATTGTGATTATATTTAATGAGTTATTATCTTTCAGTAATATTTATTAAGATATATGCAGATCCAATTATATATAGTAAGATATATGTTTCAAATAATACAGAAGGTAGAAGTGGCCACTAACTGATCATTACTGAAGATGGAAAATGAGTACTTTAAATATTCATTAAATTCTTTTTTCTTTAAGTAGTTGAATTTCTCTGTAAAAGAAGTATGATGGTTAGTCTGGATTGTCAACTTGATTGGATTATTAAACACCCAAGATTATGTGGCTTTGGGCATATTGAGTACATGATTGGCTAATATAAAGGCACATGGAAAGGGAAGTCCTTCCCTGAATGCAGACAGCACTGTTCTGGTAGGTGCAGTACCTGGGTAAAAAGAAGAAAACCATGTGGATGCATATGTGATTCTTCCTGAGAAAAACATGTCTGCTCTCACCTGGTATATCGGCTTTCAGCTCTTTGAACTGAACTTTCATCATCATTTCTCTGGAGAGTTTCCTGGCCTTTTTGTCTTGAACTGGGACTGTGTTAGCTATCACTCTGATTCTGTGACTCCAGTTCTTATACTGCTTGCTTGACCAGCTGCTGGTTCCTTTGGCTTTCTGTGTGCAGGTGGCCACTTGGGACTATATTGCTTTGGACTGTAAGCTGATTTAATAAATGCCCTTTTACTATATACATATCCTATCAGTTCTGTTACTCTAATGAACCCTAATACAAGGAGGGAGGGAAAGAGGAAGGAGGGAAGGAAGGAAGGAAGGAAGGAAGGAAGGAAGGAAGGAAGGAAGGAAGGAAGGAAGGAAAGAAGGAGATAAAATGAAAGAGACAGTCAGACAGACCAACACTCATAGGAGCAGATGGCAGATGAGCCTGGAAAAACACTGCTGATAGGTGACTGCTGAAGCATGCATATCAATGGTTCACCTGCATAACTACATAGGTGTTAGAACCTACATTTCAGGCCCACCACATGGTGCACACAAAGGTTCTGGAGGGCATCATGCTCTTTCCAGACTTGCCCAAAACCCAACTTCTCACCTCTTATGTCCATATGGGAAATTTCTCTTACTACAGCCTTTGCAATAAAATGGTGGGCTAAGTCTGACTCTTCAGACACATCTGCAACAATGTTCTTTTAGCAACTAAAGCCATGAGCCTTGTGCAAAAGAAACATTTTTATATACCTTGCCTTTCCTATCTTACATAATGTGTGTATTCATGTTTTCATGTTGTCTCCATATTTAATATGATCTCTGTGTGAAAAGGAGGTCATAGACCAACTTCTATTTAAATATCTCATTTGAAGTTATCTAAGAGAATATAAAATTATTTTTCATTCATTATGACTCACTCTACTGAAAGACCTTAAGGTCACATTCTAACATCTTCAAAATATTCACTCAGTTTTATTAATCTGAATTTAACCTTACTTCTAATGGCTCTGACACAAGTCCATTTATACAATGCAGTGCCAGTTTCCAACTCTGCAAAGCTGATTTTGGAGTTTAGCTACTGAAACTGAAATGACTCTCAGATTCAATACAAATGTGTTCTCCTTTAACTTAGAGTTCACCTTATATAAATTGCTCTGTCTGAAAAACAAACAAACAAACAAAAAAACACAATCCATTGCTTTTTCAGCTTTGCTATTCTTTGGAACATGTTAAACGTTCAGCTTGCAGGGTAACATGCTCAAGATCAGCAAATGTGTTGTTCTCAAATCCTATAATATAATAGATTCCTGAAGAAGATTGACATACTATATAATATGATGTGGAAACTGGTACCAGTAATTAAAAAGGGTAGAGGTATCTTATTATATATTACATTTATCTTTTCTCCTTTGTATAATATATGAATCTCATTTTTTTTGTTTTTGAAAAATTCTCTAAACATAAATTTTGGTGGGAAGCTGAGTTCATTTTCCAATTTTAAAACAGCTCTAAATCCCTGTTAATGGGTTTCAGAGACAGCTACTGTGCAGACATGTGATCCAGGGTCAGTCAAATGCACTTGCCATTTGGAATCTGACGCTAGTGACATAAAGTAGTGGGAACTCTAAAGAATTATTTCTGTTGCAAAAGAAGCAACAGCAGCATCACTGGATACCCAGGACAGGACTAGCAGTTTCACCATGACAGTGAGGGCAAAACACAGAATTTGTGTCTGGAGGCAGCATTGCTGGTCTTATTGGACTGTTTCTCAGAACTAGATTTCTTTTTTTTTTTTTATGGATTAGCCTTTCATATTTACATTTTTTCAGAGCTGGTCCCCTCTTTTTTTCTGCTAAAATTGTTGGTCCATGACTTGTAACTAATCCTCATTATCTCTCTCTCTCTCTCTCTCTCTCTCTCTCTCTCTCTCTCTCTCTCTCTCTTTTGAGGGTACTAGGGATTGAACCCAGGGGCATTCCACCTCAGAGCTGATGCACCAAACCTTTTTTTTTAATTGAAAGTGAGTCTTGCTAAGTTACTGAGGATGGCCTCGAACCTGTGATCCTCCTGTTTCAGTCTCCCAAGTACTGGTACTACAGGCATGAGGCACCACACCTGGCTCTCCATGTTCTTGCTGAGAGTTTTAAATCATATATCTTGGGAGAATGTTCTCAAATAAATAAACTCCCCTTTATCAAACCTATGTTTTATGTGGCTAAGCACCCCGACCCCAAACCAGACCCATGTGTCCTCTCCCACCTCCTCAGGGTGCATGTTAGCAGGCCCTGTAGTGTATCTTCCTGTAGTATCTTCCCTTATGTTTCAGTCCTAGCATGTTTCTAGCTGAGGTTAGGTTATAAATCAAATGCTAGTTATTGGTTCATATTTCTCAAAGTTTTGATATGTCACACCAGCTAGCACATCCCTTCCCTTCTGCCTCTATGCCATCCCTATTATCCATGAGTGAAAATCTTAACAATCATACTGTTATTCTGTGCCAGGGGCTGCCTATGCTCCACCTACCACCAGGGACAGGGACACCATTGCTGCAGACAATGAGGTATGTAGGATCCAGCTCCAAGTCCCATCCCTCTGTGTGCTCTCCCCGCCCTTTACCACCACTGTCTCTTACAGACTGGACTTTTGAGATGCAGCTTTTCTGTAGACATTAACACACAAGAGTTACATTAAGGAGTACCCTTTCTGATAATACCTGTAGAAGGAAAGAGGAGGAAAGGAAGCAGATTAGTTAGAGGAAAAAAATAGGGCAGAAATGCAGCCTCAACCAAAGCAACTAGATGGGAAGTCCTGCAGACAGACTAACCCCTCCAAGCTAGTCCAAGTTGGAGAAAAGACCTGGGTCATCTTCCAGGTTGGTCGGGCAGCTCTCCACCTGATGCCACTTCCAAAGGGGATGGACGGCTGCGTGCTGTCTGCCAGCACTCCCAGAAGAGGGGGGAATAAGTCCTTCATCTCATCTTCTTTACAGAACATCAGCTTCTCCATCAGAAAGAATCTTCATAGAAGGAACAGGGAAGAGCAATATGGAGGTAGATAGTATCTTGGGAAACTCTAGTACTACTATGTCTTTTGTGGAACAATAACAGAAGGCTAGAAGAATACCTATGATTGAACCATTTCGAAACAGCTTTAACTAGCTATATGTGAGTTTGCACATAATATTATTTGTTGGAATTGTTGACAAAACAACAACAACAGTATTTTCATAGGGGAAATACTTAAGAGGGGCAGTTATCCTGGAGACTTGGCTAGGAGTTTCGATAGATAATAAGGAGAGGAGAACATTTTGGGCAGCGACACAGTAGTGGCAGAAGCTCAACACAAAGAAAAGTGCCCTGCTCAGTGTACTGTGAGGCATTTGATACCAAAGTTTCCTTTGCAATAGAAATAATGGTTTGGAGCTAAAAACTGCAAATGTATTTTCTCGACACCATGACAGATCAATTGAGAAGTATTAAGTATCTACATTGGCTAAGTTGCTGCATATCTTTTGAATGATAAAATGATGTGATGTCAATGAAAAACTTCCCCATAGACAATGAATTTGTTTGCTGATATATTTCCACCATAACTTATTTTGTGTGTGCATGTGGAACTGGGGATTGGACCCAAGGGTGTTCTATCTCCAAGATATACCCCCAGTCCTTATTCTTTTTTATTTTGAAACAGGGTCTCTTTAGGTTACTGAAGGTCTGTTTAAGTTTCTGAGCCTTGCTTGGAACCTGTGATCTTACTATCTTAGTCTCCCAAGTACTGGGATTACAGTTTGCCACCACACCTGGCTTCAACCATAACTTTAAATTGTTCATAATCATCCTTTCTTGCTTGTCCTACTTTAGCACATTCAACATCTCATCTAAAAAGATCTCAGGAGGAAAAAAAAAAAGTGCTACATCACTTTTTTATTTCTTGACCCTGATTGTGATTCAACTTAAGATTTGTCTCTTATTGACCTACACTAATGCCCTCAGGCCATCATTCCTCTTGTTTTTGTCTATTCTCTTTGCAGCAGGGGCAGGATGTTGAACTCCCCCTTATTAATCATTCTATTGTGAGTTAATGTGTCCTCTCAGATTCACAGGAGTGAATGCTCAAGCTGGTCATTGCGGTGACGCAATGGCTTTCTGTGAATAATCTCAGGCTCCCTGGGAAGGCATTGCATGGCTTTATTTGCCATCTGCTGAGCCATCTGCGTCTCACTCTGGATCCCAAATAGAACCCCTAGTCCCTGATAACTTATTATATATGCCATTTGTTCAATAAGCATTTATTGAGTGCCTACTATGTGAAAGGCAATCAATGTAATATTCAGAAGAATTTCTTCTAAGGGAACAATTTTTACGTTGGGAAAAATGTGCATAAAGGTTTTCCTCATGTTAAAATGTGTACCTGAAAGCCTGGCATGGTGATGCATGCCTGTAATACCAGTACCTGGGAGGCTGAGACAGGAGGATACTCTCAGCAATGTAGCCAGACTCTCAGCAACCTGGCAAGACCCTGCTTAAAAAAACAAAAATTCCGAAAAAGGTCTGGAGGTAGAGTTCAGAAGTAGAATGCCCTTGAATTCAATACCAGTATGATACACACACACACACACACACACACACACACACACACACACAAATGTATCTGAAAATAAGTATTTATTCACTTCTTCAGTTATCAAGTAAAAGTATATATATATATACATGCATATGTATACACACACACACCTATATATATATATACATATATATATATATATATATGCATGTTTGATGATATGGATTCCCTGACCACAGGGAATAAGAATATTTCTCCTTTCTCTTCTCCCATTATCAAACAAAGTTATATATACACATATACATATATATGCGACTAAAGGCATCTCTCCTTTCTCTTCCCCCATTATCAAGAAATATATATATATATATATATATATATATATATTACTTGATAATATATATATTGCTTGATTATATATATATAGCTTGATAATGATATTTGGTAGTATCAAGCATAGAACCAAAAGTATATATCAAATATCAAAAGTATATATATATATATATATATATATATATATATATACTCTTTTGTTTGATAATAGTATCAAAAGTATAAATATATACACTTTTGTGTATATACATATACAGTTGATAATTGCAAGGCTAAATAAAACACACACACATATACACATATATAATATATATATATACATATATATATATATAGTCAATGGTAATGATATGGGGTTTTAAATTATCTGCAGCCAAGTAATTATATTGGTCATAAAATGAATGGAGGTAGCACTGCATTCAGCTTGGGAAGCTTTACCTATTACTCATCCCTGAGTGAGCAGGCACCCAGGGAGAAAAAGATAGATTGGCTGGATAGGGGAGAATGAGGATCTTAAAAGAAGCAGTCCTCCCTTTTGCATGTGCAGCCGTTGATATCGCTGCATGTTCTTTCTACTCCCAGGTGTTAGGTTGTCTTTGTGTTAAGAAAAATATTGTGCCAATAAATAAACTTGGGGAAAATACCCTTGATGTACTCTTTACTGTGGCGATTATGTTTTCAACTGTAATATTGATTTGGTCTTGGATTTGTGGAACACTGCATGTCAGATACTGGACTGTATCACAGAGATAAGTTCATTTGATCCTTCACGGAACTGTTTGATGCAACTATCAGTATCCCCATGCACATCTGCTAGCCCCTCAGAGTTGGCCCAAGGGTTTAGTAAGCTAAGCTGTAGTCAACTAAGGCTCAGAAATGTAATAATGCAGCAATTGGGGACCCAGAGAGAAGCAAATGGCATATTCAAAAAGGACAATTTTCAAAGATGAAAATAATAATACAAGAACCTATGAGGGATGATGAAGTATATGGAAAGGACACACAGAAATGTCAATAGGAGGCAGGAACGTGCAACTTCAGGGAGCCACTGCCACAGCCAGGCCAGAAAGGGAGAGCCGAGAGGTGGCTATTACTAGAGCCACACGAAGGCCTGCAGAGAGAAAAGACATGCTAAAGGAGTTCAGGCTGGGATGAAGCCAGTGGCAGGACCATGGGGAATAAGGACACCTCTCCTTTCTCTCCTCCCATCTTCTAGTCTCCTGCAGATGCTTCACATTAACCAAACCCAGTGACAGAAAGCAAGGGAGCCCAGGTGATCTACTCCGAAAGTTTAACACAGAGTGTGTGTGTGTGTGGGGGGGGGGTAGGGTGTGGAGGAGGGGCAAACAGAAAACAACCAGCTCAGACAACTTGCCCAAATCCACACAGCTAGCAAGGGGCAGTGCCAGCTGATTCTTCTATTTCAAAGATTGCCTGGAAGTTGCTTTCCTATAAGTCATATTAATAATTACTTCAGAAGTCACACATTCTATGTAGCAAAATAGAATTTTAAAATTATATTCTGTATAAAAATCATAATATATTTTCTCATCAAATATTTTTATCATTTAGAGGTACTAAAGATTACTTTGATGGCTACTGTGATCCTTTAATGAAGACATTCAAATCTAGAAGGCATTCATTCAGTAAGTAGTGCGTACATTGCTGTAAGAGTGACTGATCTTTTGCCATGGTCTGAGTGTTTGTGGTTGTTCTCCCCCCAGGAATGTTTATGTGCTCCCCAAATTCATACATTGAAATCCTAAACTGCGTATCGATGGTATTCGGAGGTACGATCTTTAGGAGGTGATTAGGTCCTGAGGGCCTAATCTACATGAATAGGATTAATGCATTTACAAAAGAGACCCAAGAAAGACCCCTCACCACTTCCACTGTGGGAGGATACCACAGGAAGGTGTCATCCGTGGACCACAAGGAGGGTCTTTACTAGGCACTAGCCCTGCCAGCACCTTGAGCTTGGACTTTCCAGTCTTCATTTTCATTGTTTCTAAGCAATCTAACTTTACGGTATTTCATAATAGTAGCCCAAATGGACTAAGACACATTTTTCAGGGTTCTTAAGAAAGAAATTTCTGTTCTAATGAAGTTTTTTTAATTTGATGGACTCTGAAGATTCCTTTGAACTCTAAGATGTTATGATTCCATAAACATCCTGCACAATCCTCAGCCCTTTCCGTTACAATGAAGACTGCTTTATGGATTTAGTCTTACAGGTTGCGTAAGCATCCTATGACTAGAAATGGTACATTCCCAGAGGGTAGGGGAGGACCATGAAGGTTCACATTTCAGGAAGGAATGCTTTCGGCCCAGAGAAGTCTGACCAGGTATGAAAGCAAATAGGTGGTGAGTGTTTGTAAGGCAGTGTCACCAAGGCTGTGGCGCTGGCACTTCATGGAACTTTTGTTTAGGGTGCACAGCCTGCTGCAGCCCTGTCATCAGATTTCCTTATCAAGTCCTGAAGGAGGAAGCGGAGAGGCTAATACCAGAAGTACAAAAGCTTTCCCGGGAATCTTAACCCAAGACTCTGCTTCTATGTCATGACAACCCAGGCAGTCAGGAGAGAGGGTTGGAAATGGAAGGGAGTCAGCCAACCAAGTGTCTGCCACAGCCTCTTCAGCAGTACCAGTTGTAACAGTGATCTTCTGGCAGAAGCTCGCATGTACAGACAAGGAAAAGAGACAATTGACTAGCCGCCTTCTCATAGATTCAGGCTCTACTGCTAGAAGGTATGATGTTCCTTAATGTTTGCCCTAGATCAGAGTCCAGGAAGTTCTGGATCACTAGCACCTCGGGTACTGGTATTGTTGTGCTGGGTAAGTGTGGAAAGTATCTTTGCAAGAGTTTTAAAAGTGAGTGCAACACGTGAAACCAGCCTAACTTCCTTAGTTGTAGAAGAAGAATACTTGTGGCATCAAATAATGCCATCCCTGATTTGCAGGGGGACATTAGGAACTTATTTTACCTTCCAAACTGATGGGATTTCTGACATTCTGAGTATTATTCAGGATCTGCTTTAGTAGCTCTAGTGACAGGGAGCTTACTACTTTGAAGGATAGATTCACACTTGGTTGAAACAATCTTAAACACCTTTTATATTGAACTGAGGCTGGAAGCCTCTTAAATTCTAATCATTGACCGTAGGTATTTTCTGTAGTTATATCAGATAAATCCCTATTTTCACCCAATGCCACATCGATGTTTGAAGTTGTATTGCATGTTCCTACTTTGGCTAATTTGTCTTGTTTTAAAACTAGTTTAGTAAAGCATAACCCAATACACTACTTCTTAATAATCTTAAACTTTTTAAAAAATGTACTGGTGTTCAGATGTACTTCTTAAACTTTAAAAACATGTTCTGGGACTTGGATTCACTTTACAGATGTGATAAGAACATGATCTACTTCTTCTGAAGATTATACTAGTCATTTTGAGGCCCAAGATCACATTAGTTCCTCATGCAAACTTTCCAGTTAGTGTGAGGTCATGGAGAGCCTTGTGCTCTGACTCCAGATACTTTCATTAAGGTCAACTCAACCCCTGAATTATTTTGTACCTGCTATGTTCAAGGCAAGGAGGAATATTTTTTTTCAATCATCTTCAAATTCTCCAACTATTATAATTATCCTTCACAATGTTCTACTTATGCCATTAAACATCTCACTGCATGTTTTGTTAAAATCCATTGCACTATGCTAATTCTTACATAAAGGCATTTTGAGATATAAAAGAACAAAATTGGTAAAATGTCAATGAAATTGAAATTCATTAATCAATACATATTCTAGAAAGTTCTTCAAGAAAACTAATTGGAGATTAAATATGCTATAACATGAGTATATATTTAAATAAGAATAATTGGCATTTTTAGCTGGAAAATGGAAAGGAATTAACCTGGAACTATTTCCTTTTATTTTCCTCAAAAATATAAATATAAGCAAAATAAAAAGAAGCTTAGCACATAAAAATGTAGCAAGTGTAGTGAAAATGTAAAATGAAGACAAAAGTTCTTTATTACAAGAATTCTGGTATGAAAGCTGATTTTAAATACAGAAAATGATCACTTTCTGCTCTTTTCCTCTAATGTACAAGAACTATCAAAGGAAAAGAACAGACAGAGGAGAGAATAAAATAAATTATTTGTCAACACTTTGAGGGGAGGAAGTTATTACAATTTTTCTCACTCCCAAATTGCTTTTTTGAAATGTGCAGGTTGAAGGGACTTGAACAAACATTGGAAAACATCCAGGATATTCTGGAAATTATGAACTAACTAAATGTAGTTAAATCCATGAGACCAGATGGTAGCTACCTGGAATTTTAAATGAACCCAAGGGTAAGAATAGCAAAGTGCTAGCCAAAATGCAGACACCTTTCTTTATAAGTGAAATGATACTAAAGAAGGAGGGTTTTCTAATGAGACCCTGGGCATGGGAAGACTCCCCCAGGAGACTGTGGAAACTACAGTCAGGGAGTCATGGTCAAAAGACAGATCGCTGCCCGTGTTAAAATTTCAAAATTATGACAACCTGGTTTCTGCAGAGGAAATCATAATAAGCCTAACAAGTACATGGAGAGAATAAAGGAAACACCCCAGTCATTCCACAAACATTGACTGAGTTCCTGCTATGTGTCAGGCTCTATGCTGAGTGCTTGGGGAAAAGATGTATTCCCAAACTCAAGGGACTGCAATCTAATATCTGTGGGAAAGAATTGGTAGAACTAATTGGATTTTCAGAATTTGTGTTTATACTTCATATCACAGCTATGTTTCAAAAAATGGTAGAATCAGGGTGAATCATTCTTTGTACTTGACTTAATTATGGTCAAGGTCAAACCTGTTGCAATGGAATAAGAAGGCAAGGGTACTCAAAGCTCAGACTGTAAACATTAAGTGGTAAACAGAAGACTACTGAGAAAGAAAGACTCAGGGGACGTGGAGAGATATCACAATGGGTAGCTGCCAAAGTAAAGGGTGGTGGGATAGGGTAGGAGAGGGAATGCATGAGTAGCTGAGTGCTTCACCAGATTTCTATCCTTGGTCTGTTCATAGTGGCTAGAGGTGCTTCTGATATGGTAGGATTATTTACTGCAATCATAGTACCAAGCAAAAAGTCGTAAGCTTTCTAAAGAAAACTATTAGCTGAGTCTGGTGAGAAAAAGATGTTGAAAAATTGAAAATGCATTTGTTCTGAGAGCAAGGGGCCAAGGGTACTCACACAAAACAATATATAGAAGCTGGCCAGCCTGGCCTGCTTGCTGTTGTGCAGTGAATACACAGGCAGAGCTCAGAGCTGGAGTCACACATGCAATGCAAATGTCCACTTGCGAACCAGTTCCTGTTGGAGGTTTACAAGTCATGGCTACTGGAATCAGAGAGGCAGTAATATAATTGCCTCCTTCGGATCCCATGGTGTATAAAACTATAAAGATTTTTAAGTGGTCAGAATTTTTTAATCTTATGATTAAGAGACAGAATTGTGGAGATCTGAGAGATGCTCTAAACTGTAATTTGGGGAGCTACTGTGGTGTGTGTGTGTGTGTGTGTGTGTGTGTGTGTGTGTGTGTGTGTAATAAAAAGGGAAAATAAACTGGTGTGGTATAGAAGGGCATTTTACACAGTGATTATGATAAGATATTCTTGTTTTATCTGGGTGTGGTGGTGTATACATGTAATCCCAGTTCTTGAGAGGCTGAGATAGGATAATTGCAGGTTCAAGGCCAGCCTCAGCAATTAGGAAGACCCTCAGCAAATTAGTGAGTTGTTTCAAAACTTAAAAAATAAGACTTGGGATATATAGCTTGGTAGCAGAGAAGTAGAATGCCCCTGGGTTCAATCTCCAGTACAAAAAAAAAGCTTTAATGCTATAATCTGAAGAATAAAAATCCAAACATTTTAGAACTAACAAAAGTTACCATAATGATTTGTAACAATTTCATTCATTATATAAAAATAAAACTCCTTATGCTTCTTCTATAAAGTCTCATACTCACTACTCATTATCTTTAGTCTAACAAAAAAGGAAAAATAAACTACCACCAGAGTTAATGTCCTCCTGTGCTTTTGAATTTAGTAACTCTTCATGAAATGTCTGTGTTTCTTGTATTGACTTTGTAGCTCTGGAATGCCTGAGACTCGGTCACTGAGGTCTCCTAGCACCTGGTATGTTGTCTGACACACCTCTGTGAAGGAGTGAATGACGGACAATGTCAGGAATAGGTGGGAGTGTAGTGACACAGAGAAGCAAAGTCAGGGGTGACGTGCAGCTCAGGGACACAGTGAGGGTCAGGCCTGGGCTCAAGGATCAGGGCAGAGTGGCATTCAGTGACAAGGTGAGGTACCCGGTATAGACCTAAATTGATAACATAAAAGTGAACACTTAATTTATTTTTAGAATAAAAGTGTATATTAAACCATATTTCCCCAATTCTAAAGGATCCCTTTCCTAATCCTTGTCTTGAAATATCAGTAGCATTTTCAGGTGTGATTGCTTGAGAATGTTTATCTAGTGATTATCAAGCTGCTCATTTTTTATATTTGTATTGTCACATCTATGTTATACTTTCATATAAAATTTACTTTAACAGCATCTAATTAAAATATGCCCATTTACTGCTAGTTCTTTGCAAAGCTCTAAGTTTTTTATTTAAACTTAAGATATCTAAAGAGGGGTAGGGGTTGTAACTTTGTGGTAAAGCACTTGCCTAGCATGCACAAAGCCCTTGGTTTAAGCACCAGCACCACCAAAAGAAAAAGGAAGGAAAAAAAAATCTCTAAAGAAAGACAATCTATCTGTAAATTGCACAAAACAGTTTTTATTTCAATATAATGTTTATTCTACCCAGTACTAAAACATTTCACTTCCACTTTAAAGATCTTTCCAGCTCTGAGACTGAGTCATTTGCTCATTTTCCTTCTCAGATGATGGTCTGGGATGAACATGGTAGGCCTATCCACGAGGCAGAGGAAGCAAATCCCTAGAGCTCACATTGCTTTTAGGAACTCACAAAAATATTTTAATTTTGTTTAAATTAGAAAAAAAATGTTCAGGGTGGGAAAAAAAAGTTTTAATGCATAATATTAAAAGATTTCTATAACACGATATTAACACATTTATCTTTATAGTAGTAGAAAAATATGATTTTAAGTAATTTTTATGGAGGAACCACAAAGGCAACATTATCTATTAACCACAAGTCATAATGCAGCCCTGGGTGTGGAATGAAGTGGGGAGATGGGGCTCATTATCTTGGAAAAATTCATGGTCTTTGGAAAATAAAATCCACTGGGTCTTCTCTAAATCAGGTACATGCTGACCTAGCCTGTGTCAGCTATTATTTATTTTTTATGTAGTTATGAATCAGTTTTTCAAAATGTAAAATCTCAGTAAAAACTATCACTTTTATTTTGTCAAAATCTTTCAATGCTTTTAAGAGCAAAAGCCTAAGCCTATCTTATGCTACCACAGTGCAAAACCGTTAGAATATGATTAACCATAATTCTCTT
Source organism: Graphiurus murinus (assembly GCA_004027655.1). Lineage (NCBI taxonomy): Eukaryota > Metazoa > Chordata > Mammalia > Rodentia > Gliridae > Graphiurus > Graphiurus murinus. Next base: position 47,571 of record PVLC010006796.1, read on the forward strand.
TTTCATTGATATCATCCACTGTATTTTCATTAAATCCATTTTGTTTGTGTGTGTGTGGTACTGAGGATTGAACCCAGAGGCATTATGCCTCCAAACTATACCCTCAGCCATATTTTATTTTTATTTTGAATCAGGGTCTTGCTAAGTTGATGAGAGTCTCACTACTTGCTGAGGCTGTCCTTGAAACTGGGATCCTCCTGTCTCAGCCTCCCAAGTATTGGGATTATAGGCGTGTGGCACTACACCTAGCGTAAATCCATTTTTAAAGCTGTGGTTGTGCTGGATGTTGTGGCACATACCTGGAATCCCAGTACTTGGGAGGCTGAGTTAGGAGGATCACAGGATCATGGCCCACCTCAGCAATTTAGGGAGACCCTCTTTCAAAATAAATAAAATAGGGCTGGGAGCATAGCGCAGAGGTAGAGTGGCTCTGAGTTCAACCTCCAATTAAAAAAAAATAAAATAAAAAAGCTGTGGTTGTGATCTCTCTCTTTCTCCCTGTCCTCTCTCTCATTTATCCTACCATTCCCACCTACCATCACTGGGTGAAAGAGATAAGCTAACTATAAGGGCCTAAACAAGCATAACCAATGAAACCAAAGGACAGATTCAGGAAATTTGGAAGCCATAAATCACAGGCATAATTGAAAGATATTCCTCACTAGGTATTCACTCGATCTTCATTCACAGAGAGTCATAGTTTTAATACTTTCTGCCAGAAATAGTCATTGCGTGCCTAGGAATGGGAAGATTTTAACATCCAGTTCATTTCCTTCTCTAATAACCTCCTAAAAGTAGGACCTAATCAAAAGTCCTAGGGGATTCAGTTCAACTGAAGGTAGAGACAGCTATTTTGAAAAGATGCAGTTACTCAGAGACTGGATGAGCCGCCGTAGCTGGGAAAGATGTCCTTGTTATGAACAGTTTTGAATAGCCCTAAGTAATCATAAACTACTTTAATCTACTAGACAGTGCCTAAGAGCATTAAAGAACTGGGCGCCTGATTGGTTAACATTGCCATAAGGACTTGGAATGCAGTCGATGGAAAATCTAGGACATGATACTATAATAAAATGGGCTCCAGTAGCTGTGACTGATGCTGCTTAATATACAATTACTGCAGACATGGTGCTATGATAATTGAATTATAATTATAGAATAGGAATGTCATTTTCATATGATGCAGGCATTCCATTCTTGTTCTCGAGTTCAGGGTGCCCATTTTATCTAAATCTTAATTTGGACTCCAAAATTTGTAATTATGCACATGCATTTAAAAAAAATCAGTCCCACCATATATATAGATGGTTTGTCCAAATTGTCAATATCTCCAAATATAGAAGTCTTGAGAAGTCTATAGTCCCACCAGACCAAACATTGAAATATACATTAATATCTATACCTATCTTATCATTACTGTTTACTTTCCCTAAGGTCGTTTTACTGATCTTAAGCTTGTACTGATATTTAGAAATGCTGACTGGTCCCCTGCAGGCTCCCAAAGCATTTTCTGAATTTGACTGCCTATTTTTGTCTATTGGGACCAGTTTGAATCCTGTGAATCAAATTTTAATTAAAATAAATTAGCTTGACTGTATGCTTTCTGATGTTTTCAGTTGCATGGTTTTAATTATTCATATTAAGTAAAGAGCTGAGTTGAGGAAGAACTAGTAAAGATGGTAGATGTCCTTAAACAAAACAGAAGTATACGGAGCAGGGAAAGCCAAAAGGAGCCAAAGCTAAAATGTCTCGTTAATTTTTCTTAAATAAACAAGCATATTTTTCAACTAGAGATAAAAGCTGGTTATACCTTTCTCCTAAAGATTTGGTAGAGCAGAGTGAGTTTTTCTCTTCTCTTTCAGTCACAGCACCTACTAAAAACAGCAAACCTCAGCATTTAGCAATGTCTTCCAAGGCAGAGGAAGAAGATACTGTTTCAGCATCCTAAGAGACAGTCTTTAAGCCCTGGTTGAAGGTTTGATTATACATATAATTCACTAACAAGATTCAATGATTCCTGCTCTAACCTAGGACAGAGAAAAAGTATTACCAAATATAAGAGGGGGGACAAGAATCTAAAAAGACTTCTCTGGGGTCGCAAGAAAGACAGTCTTGTGAGGTACTAATGCTTCTTCTAAAGGAATCAGGTCTTCTAGTGTACTTAAAATCATCTAAAAAATACAAAGGAGCTGTTTCCAGATTTTACAATATCTGTTCACCATAGTGAAGCCACAGAATTCTGGTGTACCTGGTGAATATTGGAAGTGTGCTTCTTGAGCCTGAATTAAAGTTTTGCATTGGATATTCTTTTAGATTTCATTAATCTAGGTATTTCTTGAGACCAATTTATATAACTCATCATAAGTGAAATAAAACAAAATTGCAGGATATCTATTATGCTTTAGATATAGAATGACCTCAGAAAAACTCATGTATTGACAATACAAAAATGTTCAGAGGTGAGATAATTGAATTATGAGGTTCTAACCTTATCAGTGAATTAATCCATTGACGGATTAAAACATGAATGAAATTGCTGGATGGTACTTTAGGCAAGTAGGACATGGCTACCGGTGGTAGGTCATTTGGGGCATGGCCTTGAGGACCAGATCATCAGCCCCTTTTCCCATTCTCTGTCTCTCTCTCGCTTGCTCTCTCTCGCTCTCTCTCTTTCCCTCCCCCCTTCTCCTCTCCCTCTCTCCCTCTCTCTTTTCTCTCTCTCCCTCTCTCTCTTCATTTTCCAGCAAGGAGAAGAGTGGTTTAATAATCTATTTTACTAGTATCCCCTTCCAATTTTAAGGGCAATGCTAAGAAAAACTAATTTCAATTTATTCTTTTTGGCCTAAAGCTGTTAGTCTTATACAAGAGACTAGGTATTTGGAAAAATTGTATAAATTTAATCAGTTCAGGGTCTTTAAGATACAAATTCAGAGGGAGCACTGATTCCATAACAATAAGAGAGCTTTTGGATCAACAAAGAACTTGGAAGAGCAAGAATTGGCATTTATGTAATTGCGATGTGCACATAAACATGTGTACACAGATGTACACACACATCCATATGTGTACACACATACGCACACATATATAACATAATTTAGATATTTAGATACAGAGGGCTAAAGATATTCCCTCTCCTGTGATGTGCATTACAGTGACAATGCAGGTAGGACAAGCTTCATCTTGAAAATAAAATGTAGATACCAAGGGAAGTGGCACTAGGACATGTACAGAAACCTCTAGTGCTTCCCACCCCATCACAATTATAAATAGAAAACTGTATCAGGACCCAGGAGGAGTGATGGAAATCACCACTGGGATTTGAGAGTATAAGGAACTGGATAATTCATCCAACTGACTTGTTCTTTAAATAGTCAATTTGTTTAATATGAAGACAAATAGGTCCTGCAGATTCATTGTAGACTTTGGAGACTGGATGAGCTGTGCCAAGTGCAGATGTCCTGGGTATGATATTGTTTCTGATACTAGGATGACATTTCAAAATCTGATTGATATCACTGATCAGGAAAATACATCTTTTCTTTATTTCTCTACCTATTTTTAACTTGGAGACAAATAATTTATTTGTAATTTTAAAATTCAAAACAAAGAAAAGTATATATAATGAAAATTCTCTCTTCAACCACTGTCCTCACCTACCCATTTACTTTCTTTCATGGCTGCTGACACCATCAATATTTTGGACATTCCACTAGATATGTGTTAGGGTTATATCACCAAATACTCATAATTCTTGCCTCTTTTTTGCATATATAGTATTACACACTAACTGTTTAGCATCTTGTTTTAATAACATATATCTTGAAAAATAATTCCAATTGATTACATAAAACTTCTCTGTTAGTTTTAAGTGACTGCACATTCTTCCATTGTATGAATGTCATTCTCTACTTAATTTCTTTCACACTAACTGATATTTAAGTTGATTCCAATCTTTGACTATTACAACTATAATGCATCAATGACTTTTCTTCAATGAATAATCTTTACACAGTACAAGTAAGTAAAATAAATTCCCTGAAAGAGAAATGTAAAGTCTTGAACATGTTTTTGTTTTTCCGTGTGTGTGTGTGTGTGTGTGTGTGTGTGTGTGTGTGTGTGTGTGTTTTATTTTGGTACTGGGGATTGAACTGAATAACATTCTATTTCTGAGCTATACCTTACCCCTTTAAAATAATTTTTCTTTTGTAACAGAGTCTTGCTAAGTTACTGAGGCTTGCCTTGAACCTGTCTTCTCCTGTCTCTGCCTCCCAAGTATTGAGATTATAGCTGTGCATCACCATGCCTGACAAGAAATAAAAGTCATAGCATAAATGCATTTCTGATTTTGATAATTATTGCCAAAAGGGTATCAGATTGGTTGTAATTTTCATTTCCTTAGTAGGAGTAAGGTTGAGTATCTTTTCATATGTATAGCAATATTTATATATCCACTGCTGGGACATACTATGACATCAACATAAAATATAAATGTTATTTTCATTCTGATTATGGGATCACTTTTCTGGTTATTGTAGTAAGGCAGCATCAACCATGTATGGTCTTCTACAGAAAATTGTTCAAATATCTACTTTGCAGTGAGTATTGCCTATAAATGGATTCATAATACGAATATATGCAAAATGGACTTCTAGTGGGTCCATGGAATGGATTACTAAAATCCCATGTCATCCTTGTTACTCAGCAACCTTAGCAGGTTTCTCTCTAAGGGAATCTGTCTATAGAGGTCTGTCTTATAGAGCTTGCCTTTAGGATGCCATCTTCCTGATTATGTGGCTCCTAGCAAGTAGGTCCAAAGGAAAGGGAAAAATGAAGGGAAGGAACTATGTTTTATCCATAATTCAGAATATCTTCCCACTTTGAATATATTTTGTAATAATCCCTATGAAGATACTAAAATGAAAACTTGACTATTTCTCTGTTCAATCTCAAGCAGATGAAGTAAAAGTAAATCTTACTTACATACTGAATTTATCAAATAAATATGGTTTGTGGAAAAATAAGCCAACAATTTAGAAAAATAATCATTAAACATATGGATTGTCCCATTGATTAAACTAGATCAAGGACTCATGACTTTATGATTCATCCTTTGACCATATATAAGGCAAGTTATGGGTTCATTATGCAAAAATAAGTAATACTTAAGAGCCTTAGAAAATATAATTTTAGGACATCAAATTATTGGCTAATAAAAAAGTTTAAATGAGACAATTTTCCATCCCAAATAGTCTCCAACTGTTTTCATGTTTATGGCTTTTCTTTGAAGCACCCTTCACTAAAGCATGACAGAACTCATGAGGATTTCTTTTTTTCTTTTTTTGCAGTACTGGGGATGGAACCTGGGGCATTCTTTCTCCGAGCTATACCCCAGCCCTATTTTTTATCCCTTATTTTGTGAAACAGGGTCTCACTGAGTTGTGGAGGGCCTCACTAAGCAGCGGAGGCTGGCCACGAACCCAGATCCTCCAGTCTCAGCCTCCCAAGTACTGAGATTACAAGCATGTGCCACCACTCCTGGCTCATGAGGATTTCTAAACAAATTAAAAAACTCAGTTTCTATAACAGAAATCAACTATGGATTTTAATACTAATCCCTCTGATCACACACCTGGAAACCATCTGTAGGTAGAAATTGAGCTTCATGAAAGGGGTAAGACGATGAGTAAGAAAATCTATGGAAAAAACAAATATTAATGATAATTGGTGTGTATAGGGCCTATATCAACCTGGGAGTACCTGGTATGAAGATAGAATTATTAAGTGTATTGGGTCTCATCTAAAAGTGTCTGTAAGTTAAATGTTTGTATTAAGAGTATAATATTTAGTATAATATTTAGTAAGCATTTGTTGGTGCCCTGAATGGGGGTGAACTCAAAATGATGTTGTTTTTAAAAATTTCAAGTTAGGCCAATAATAAATCAAATATAATTAAAACAATAAATGGGAAAGTGCATAGAAAATTTTAAAAAATCAGAACTTGAAGATATGCAGGCATAAGATTGGACTGTTTTAAGAACTCTTTATGGAGTTAAATTATATTGCACATAAAGTTTACCTGGATTTTACTGAAGCCATTCAATATTTTTAAATTCCAGAGAATAAGGAAATTGCTCAAATTGAAATAAATTTTGCCAATGACCAAAACCCATTAAGATCAGTCAGCTTATCTTTAGGGATAGTGAGGTTATAGAAATCAATGTGCAATGCTGTGTAAGTCAGCCCTATTTAATTGTAGGTCACACTTTGCCCATATTCAAGAGAAAGAGGTTGTCAATTGATTAGAAATAACTCGAAAAAGAATAAAACGACTTAATGAACTTCCAGAAGAACAAAGCAGTGTTTCACAATAAAGTATCACCTATAATTCACAAGTTCATAAAGAAGAAATGACAATAGCTATACAGTTAATAAGATGTTGCCATCAACATTGTGCTGTTAGTTATGGATTTTGACTTTTTTCTTTTCTATTAAAAAGTAACCTATCTCTAGAAAAGTGAACAGGTTATAAGGGTGTACTTTGAATGGATTATCATGAATGGATCACATCTATGAGATCACTTGATATAGGTTGAGAAATAAAATGTGACCACCATCCTGAAGGATTCTTCACAATCCCTCCTAATTTCCAGCATCTCCTTGTCCTGGAAAGATAATCTGACTTCTAACAGTTGGATTAATTTTACTTAGTCTTGAAGTTAATAAACTCTATGTTATACCATGTATTCTTTTCTTTTTTGGTGGTACTAGGGATTGAACCCAGGGGTGTTGTAACTCTGAGCTACACCCTCAGCAATATTTTATTTTGAAACAGGTTCTCAGTAAGTTGGGAAGGGTCTGACTATGTTGCTGAGACTGGCCACAAACCTGCAATCCTGATGTCTCAGCCTCCCAAGTACTGGGATTACTGCCACCATGCCTGACTCTCAAGTATTTTTTGTCTATGTGGTTGCATTTGTTCAATGTTTTGTGAGTTCCTTCCATCTTGTCTCACATTTTTTTTAGTTTGTTGGTTTCATTTGAAGATGTAATTTTATCAGCAGCATCTCAAATATGCATAAAGAAGTGAGATCTATGAAGAAAGGTGCCATTCGCTGCTTATGAGCCTCAGGAGTGCCAGTTCATCTCTGTTCTTCCAACCAATAAATTGCACGATTTACCAGCACTATGCCCATATATTCCTCTCCACACAGAGTTGTTTTTCTCCCCCTGTTTGGGGTCTAAAACCATGGTCATCACAACATAGATAGAAGTATCTAGCTTTGCTGTGAGAGAACGATATTGCATATTTGATTATTCCTCTGTTGGTGGGAAAAGACAAAAATAATTAATATTAATAATTAATAATATCAATAATTGCCCAAGAAATGAGTAGCAACTCATTAAAGCATTTAATGTCATACTAGTAACTCAGGGCATCATACCTTTAAGATTACAGTGCCCCCAATTAATAGTGTGACTTTTATAACTAATGGAAATCAGTGCTTCTTCAAAATGAAGTAATAGCATTTGGGAGAAACTTTTGAGAGCTAGGAATATCACAGTTAGACTCAATAGGCTGAGAAAAAAACAGACTCGAGTTAGTGTATAAATCATCTTAATCTGCACCTTAAGTTAATATAAAATGGAGAGGTCACAGAAGTGGACAGCAAATGAGTACCACAGTGAAATAAGTATATTAGACAAATTAGTAGCCACTTAAAACTTGTGAATGGAAGACTTAAAACTGACTGAAGAAAAAGCCCTCTTGCCTGGAGACTTGCAGCCCTGCTGATGGTGCTGGTGCCTATTTTTAGTTGTCTTCTGTGACTGAGCCAGATGAAGCTGCTCCTTCTTTCATTCTGCTTTGGATAATGGCCAAATGCCAGGATCTACAAGTCTTTAAATAGCATAGCTTCCATCTGTTCACAATCAATAGGAAAAATTGAGAAGCAGAATATGCTGTGATCTCCTGGCCACACCTGTCTAATCAGAGGGAAAGAGGTTTGAGCTTTTTGTCACGTGGCTTTACCCCCTTCTTTTTCTAGATACAGAATTGGTAAACTGTCATGAAGCAAAGATGCTACAGCAAGGCTTAACCCAGGTTTTCCTTGGAGATAATTTATATAACTCAGAGCAAGTGAAGTAAAACAAAAGGACGGGATATCTTTTATGGTGTGAGTATAGAATGTCCCCAGAAAAGCTCATGTACTGGCAATACAAAAATGTTCCGAGGTGAAATAATTGAATTGTGCGTGTTCTAAACTTATCAGTGAATTAATTCACTGATGGATTAATAATTTGGATGGATTTGCTGGATGGTACTTGAGGCAAGTAGGGCATGGCAACAGGTGGTAGGTCATTGGAGGCCATACCAGTCCCTGTTCCCATTCTCATTCTCTCGCTCTCTGATTCCTGGCTTCCCTGAGTATCTTTCCTTCACCAAATCCTGTTGCCATGATGTTTCTGCTTTGGAAACCATAACTAAAGCTCTGAAACTATGAGCCCTAAGAAACTTTTCCTCCTCTAAGTTATTTGTGTCAGGTATTTTGGTCAGTGATGAAAACATGAATTAAAATAATATCTTTTAGTCTTTCTATCTTGCAAGATATTCCAATACTGTTTGCATGTATCAGTTTTGTCTTCCTAAGTCCCTTGAAAAGGATTCACCTGTCTAATGTGGTTCATGTGTCTATTCATAAGCCAAGCAACTATACCTAGGAAATGGAGAGAGGTCGGAGTCTTAAAAGCATATAGTGGTTTCCTTGGTAACAATTATGTAAATAGAGAGAAAATCGTGCTCCCAAATAGAGCCAAAAGGACAAGCTCACAGGTAACCAACCAAACCTCTCCTGTCTTTGAATGTGGTGTTTGCTGTTGGTGTTGACTCTTAGCTGGTTTTCTTTTTTTCCAAGGACATTTTCCTCAGATGTCCTTTTCTGTCCCTCCCAACACCGGACTGACTTGAGATATATAAAGAGCCTCAGAAGTGATTCTAGAGATTGACCATATCCTACCTACTCTCCCATTCCTGTGATTGATAATTGAAAAATACCTTAGAGTATATAATATACTGAAATATCAAAACCACCACAAGTAGCCCAACATGCTCATTTATTTATGCATTCATTCAGCAAGTATTTATTGAGCACTTTATGTGCCAGACACTGAGCTAGATGAGGTATAATTCCTATGAACATACAGAAGGTGTGACCTCACTTTCAGGGTCATTACCACAAAATAAATCTCTTTTACACATTTTAAAATTCTAAGTCCTAATATTGGAAAGGTTGCTGGGAACCAAGCCTAATGACTTACTTATTCTTGGGTAGTCACTTGGAACAAATTTTAGGTAAATTAACTTGGAAAAGATATATCAAGACTCAAAAAAAATGCTTGCATAATTTGAACTAGTGATTTTTTTTTTTTTTTTTTTTTTTTGCGGTATTGGGGATTTAATTCAGGGGCATTCTACCTCCGAGCTACACCCCCCAGCCCCCAGCCCTATTTTTTATTCTTTATTTTGAAACAGGGTCTCACTAAGTTGTGGAGTGCCTCACTAGGTAGCTGAGGCTGGTCTCGAACCCAGGTCCTCATGTCTCAGCCTCCCAAATGCTGGGATTACAAGCAGGCGCCACCACGCCCTGCTGAACAAGTGATTTTTGTTTAAGATTTACCTTAAAGGAAAGGCAAACTGAAGATATTTATTGCAACATTATATTTATTATAAAAACAAGAAAGCATCTGATTTCACAAAAATGACAGAGAGGATAAAAAAAGGTAAGAGGGATATATATTATTAACCTCATAACCATGAATATTTTAAATGAATCAAAGAACTATTAAAGCTCAACAATAAAAAACAAACGTCTTAATTAAAAATGATCTAAACAGACACCAGCAAAAAAAAAGAGATACAGATAGAAAATATAAAAAAAGTTATAAACATCATATGCCATCAGAGAATTGCAAATTTAACAATGAGATATCTATTCAAATGGTTAAAACCCCAAACCCTGAGAATACCAAATGCTAGCTAGAAGTTGGAACAACAGGAACTCTTAATTTATTGCTGATAAGAATGCAAAATGGTACAGTCTCTTTGGAAGACTGTCAGTTTCTTGCAAAACCAAGCATACTCACATCATGCAATCCAGCAATCACTCTCCTTTGTATTTATAAAATAAGTTAAAAACCTGTCCACTCAAAAATCTGCACATGAATACTATAGCAGTTCTAAAACTTGAAAGCAAGCAAGATGTCCTTCACCGAGAAATAATATGTGGTATGTCCTCACAATTAAATTTTATTCAATGATAAGAAGTCTTAGGTATTGCTAAATGAAAGAAGACAACTTAAAAAGGCTGCATCCTGGATGTTTCCAACTATATGACATTCTGAGAAAGGCAAAACTACAGAGATAATAAAATGGTCAGTGGTCGTCAGGGGTTTGGAGGGAAAGAAGGAATGGTGAATAGGTAGAAAACCAGGAATGTTTAAGGCAGTAAACGCTTCTTTGCTAGACTTTGATGGTGGATACAAGTTATGCATTTGTCAAAACCCATAGAATACACAACACAAAGAGTCGATCTTAATGTGAATTGCTATGAACTTTTATGAACTTTAGTCAACGATGTAACAATATTGGCTTATTAATTGCAATAAATGCACTGCACTAATGCAAGATTTTAATAACAAGGGAAACTGGCTGGGGGCAGAAGGATGGTAGGGGACAACAGGCTATATAGAAACTCTAGTTTTTGCTCAATTTCAGTTTAGCTGTAAACCTAAAACAGGTCTAAAAAATAGTCTACTGATTTTTTTTAAATGGAGTGAAAATAGGTTGGCTCTTATAAACTCTAGGTCTATTTCTCAAGACCAAACGTTCCACATAGTCCCTCTTATATATATATTTCTTTAGTAGACAGCACTTTCTCCCCAGATTGTCCTGAGCAAATTCTGCATCGAATGAATAAAGGGGATGTCACTTTGGGTCCCAGATCCTGGATGAGAAGGCTTTCCTTGAAACTTAAAACTGTAATCTTGAAAAAAATGTAAATGAAGTTGTACTTCTTTATATGGCATAAAGTGAATATGCAAGTTAAAAATTTTTTTTAAATGGTATAATATAAATGTATCACTTTCCTATCTAGGAGATTAAGGGAAAAATTTGAATTTAACAATTGTCATAGAGAACTGTAGCCAAATCAAACCTGATAAATAATTCTGTGGCTGTAACCATAGCACCAAGATTGGGTAAGATACTATCATTGCTGACTCCCTTTTTAAAAATCATATTTTGGAACACTTCACCTTTATTAATGTTAAAATCAAATTCAAAATAGATCGAGCTCCTGATTCTAATTACAGCATGGAATTTCTGTTGAGTTAATTAACCAGCTCTGGGCAAATTTCCCTAATTGTGGATTTTCCCACTGATGAGACGTGTAGGAAAAAGACTCTTATTTCACTGAATAAAGCATTTGGTATCAATATTTTCATATCTTATGGCGAAATAATATTGTATATTTGCAGCAATCAGAATGTATTATTTCAAAGGGCAACCTTCTCGTCAATTCTATGCTCAAGCTATATTGCCTCTAGAAAAGATTTCCAGACTATTTCCATTCTTTTTGGTAACTCACTGTCTGAATTCCTGCAGTGTACGCCTCTGCCTCTCTCTTTTCATGTACCACTTTAACTTGTTTCTTTAGAGTCTAAGCTCCTCCAAGGCTGTTTCTTATATCTATTTGCAACCCAAGTGTCTATCACAGTATGTGTTTAATAAAACATGTTGAGAATGACAGTATTCATATTTTTAACTCTCAGAAATTATACCCCAAAGTACAATGTGATGATGTAACTATTTAAAGGAAAGAATCTCTTGATTCTCCAAGGAATCCTGGCACCTTATGGCATTAAGACTTCAAGATGCCAGAATCTCTAAGAACTACTTCCTTAAGGTGAAATCGAACCAGTTATCATCCATCATGTTAAAGTGCACACTTGAGAGGCTCAGGAATAGCAATGCACTATTCCCAGAAATTCCTCTTGGAATTGAAATCCCAGATTGAGCTCATTTCTTTGTTGTTGATGATATAAAGACGAGTCCTCACTTAATTAGTATTTGCAAAGAACCAGACAGTGTATTGTTGTATTTATTATGTGTTGTCCTGTTGCCATCACTATGTAAAGGTAACTCTTCACTTTTAATGACTTTCTCTTCCACTCAAATGAAATCCAAACCCAAACATCTATTTTATATATATATATATATATGCCTATTCACGTTATGCATTTCTTCTTAAGTGAGTTTTGGCAGATGTGTCTTCCAAGGAATTGGTCCATTTCATTTCATTTAGATTATCAAATTTTGATCAGAGAGTTGTTCACAATACTCCTTTATTACACTTTTGATGTCCATGGAGTCTGTAATGATATCTGAAAAATACCTTTCATTTATTACCTTACTAATCTGTATTCTCTCTCTCTCCTGCTGTCTCTTAGCTTTATTAGGTGCTTATTTTACTGACCTTTTCAAAGAATATTTTTCATTAATTTTCCCTAATTTCCATTTTTAATCCATTGATTTCTGCTTTAATTTTTATTACTAATTTTCTTTAACGTACTTTGGATTTAATTTGCTCTCCTTTTTCTAGTTTTCTAAGGTAAAAGCTTAGATTATTGATCTTCAATCATTCTTCTTTTCTAAAATATGTATTCAATGATATAAATTTTCTTCTAAACACTGCTTTCATTGCATCCCACAATTTTGCATTTTCATTTTCTTTTCGGGTTTTTTTTTTTTTTTTTTTTTGCGGTACTGGGGATTGAACTCAGGGAAATTCTACCTCCGAGCTACACCCCTAGTCCCATTTTTTATTCTTTATTTTGAAACAGGGTCTCACTAAGTTGTGGAAGCCTCACTAAGTAACTGAGGCTGTCCGCAAACCTGGATCCTCGATCCTCGAGTCTCAGCCTCCCAAGTACTGGGATTACATGCATGCACCACCACGCCCAGCTTGCATTTTCATTTTCAGTTAAAATTTTTAAAAATTCTCTTGAGATGTCTTCTTTGACTTTTGTGTTATCTAGAATGATATTACTTAATCTCATATTTGGGGATTTTGTAAAAAATACACTTATTGGTACATTGTAATCCCACATTATATAGTTCAGATCTTTCCATTATTGAGTTTTAGTTTAATCCCATTGTTGTCTGAGAACAGACATTATATGATTTCTATTCTTTTAATTTTTTTTTTTCGTGGTACTAGAGATGGAACCAGGGGCATTCTACGTCCGAGCTATACCCCCAGCCTTTTTTTGTTTGTTTGTTTTTGCGGTACTGGGGATTGAACTCAGGGGCATTCTACCTCTGAGCTATACCCCCAGCCCTATTTTTTATTCTTTATTTTGAAACCGAGTCTCACTAAGTTGCAGAGTGCCTCACTAGGTAGCTGAGGCTGGCTGCGAACCCGGATCCTCCGGTCTCAGCCTCTCGAATGCTGGGATTACAAGCGTGCGCCACCATGCCCGGCTCCCAGCCTTATTTTTTATTCTTTATTTTGAAACAGCATCTCACAAAGTTGCAGAGGGCCTCAGTAATTAGCTGAGGCTGGCCTACAACCTGGATCCTCCAGTCTCAGCCTCCCAAGTACTGGGATTACAGGCGTGTGCCAACACATCCAGCAAAATCTGTTATTTTAAATTACTCCTGAATGTGGTCTATCCTATGATCTTGAGAATAAGTTAATCTTTAAGAACAAATAGTTGATAAGAGTTACAATCCAGATTTGAACTATATTTACTTGAACCCTTTCAATTGTTTTCACTATACCACTATATCTTTGAAGAAGCAGAGAGTTGAAGTGACTGTATAATGATGGGTGTGAATGGTGAGAAAGAAAAATAATAATGGAAAAAAAATAAGGCTTAAATTTGGAAGTTGAAGTGATTATCTAGAGAAAAAGAAGCTGTGACCTTTCCTCTCATTTCTCATTAAATGATGATTATATGATCAACAAACTCTAGTTATCCAAGGGACTAAACACCGGTTAAGACTACCTCAACAGACAGAGCTACCTCTGGGCATCTGCACACAGGAAGAGATGCCTACAGTAAGGGCCCAAGGTAGGAAGGCAGAGAGGAGTGACAAGTTAGAGGCATAGTGTTGCCTATTATCAGGCTGGACAAGCAAGGCTCTCTCTCTCAGACTGTTCCCAGTCCAAGGAAGTACTCAGCAAATATTGGTATATTGTGAATAAGACACGATTCATTTTTCTCTTTCCCATACCATCAATTGACTTTAAGTTAAATATATATATATATATAGTTTTTATTTGTTTAAAAATTTTTGAGAGTGGGAATAAAAATGACTAAATCCTTAGGTTATATCCCCCATGTAAACAACAATCTGGAAGCCATCCACAGATCAAAATTCAAAATGTCTTTGGAAAAGTGCTACCATATGAGCTAATAGCTTTTTAAATCTTGATGGATGTTTTCAGCTAGAAATTAAAACATTGCTCCACACCTTTGAAAAAAAAGTGTTTTTTTTTTTTTCCTAACATAGATCACATGATTGGAAATACTTGTTTCTGTAGTCAGATATTTTCAGCTGACAGGAGAAAGAGGAACTTATGTTACGCTAATTGAGTAAAATGACTAATTTTATGCTCACAGAAGGTGTTCTAATAAAATTGCCACTGATATAAATATATGAATATATATATTTATATATGAATAAATACAATGTACAGTAATATTTGCAGAAAGCACAACTATCTGGTAGTGTTAAGAGAGAAAGTAAGGCACAAACTGACTAGGAAACAGTTTTAGGGGCTGAGTCAAAACTTGAAAGATGCAAATTTCAAGTAGGCTAAAATGTGCTTTAGGGTCTTACAGATTTCAAGCATGTTTTACAATAAAAAAACAAAAGCAGGGAAATGGATTACATCATATATTTGTCAAGAACTTAGATTGCTGCAGGAAGGGTGGCAAGCTATCATGGAAGAAAAAAATTGGATAATTAAAAAAACAAAAGTAAAGCAGTTCTCCTACCATATGATCCAGCTATGTCATTTCTCAGTATATATCTGAAGGAATTAAAGTCAGCATATTATAGAGATACCTGCATACTTGTGTTTATCATTCACAATTTGCAATAGTCAAGTTATGGAAACAGCCTGGGTGCCCATTACGAGAGGAATGGATAGGGAAATGTGGGATATGTACAGGACACAGTTTTATTCAGCAAACATGTCATTTGCAAGAAAAAGGATGGAACTGGGAGATCATCATGTTAAAAGAAACAAGCCAGACCCAGAAAGACAAGTATCACGTGTTTTCTCTCATATATTGAAGGTAAAAAAAAAGAAAGAAAGAAAGAAAGAAAGAAAGAAAGAAAGAAAAGATGAAATGAATGTAGAAGGGAGACTATTAGTGAAGAGGAAGGGGGTGGTGGGGGAAAGGTGTAGCAGGGGAGGTAGAAAAGATCTAATTATATGCATGTACTAATTATGCCGCAGTGAAACCAAAATTTTGTATGAACTAATAAAAAATAAGTAAAGCAATTCTTAGAAAGAGAGTAGGAAGGAAGGGGTGGATAAAAACAAAGAAATTCTTGGGAATGGAAGGAAATTAATTGTGGAAGACCCTAGTGGCTATAGGATTAGAATATTGAGCTCTAGTGAAAACACAACTTGCAACACATAAGTCATAAGAGGTAGCAGGTTTGGACCTGGTGTGGGGTTTCAATATTTGCAGAAATATGTATGTACAACTTGTGCAAGATCAAAAGTTAATGTTGATGCAAACGTGACTGAAACTTGGTTTATCATGTCCTCTTGGCCTAGTATTTTGTGGTGACTCAACCTGCCTTTGTTTGGTTTTGAATTTTTCCACTATAGTAATGTGTATATTTGCTAAATGCTAGGCTGGTTTACAGGGATACTGTTTCTTGCTAAAAATTCTAACTCCAAAAATTATTTGGTAAATAATCCTTTTGAATTTCAATATTGAAGCACAGAATCTTTTTCTGACTTATTAAAAAATAACTATTAGAAGTTTTGAATGTCACTTCACTCTCTATATACATTATTATTGAGAATAAAAATGTATGTACTGTCATTTTAGCTCCCTGCATAAATCACTGTAAAATTTTTCTGAACTTACTTTAGAGACCACAGTGTTACAGCAGATATCACTTCCATTATCTAAAATGTGTTATAAGTTATTAAAGTATGTTAGACTAATATGTGTAGCTTTTGCTGGGAGGGAGTACTAGAGATGAAGCCCAGGGCATTCTATCTCCCAGCTACACCCCCAGCCCTGTTTTATTTTTTTACTTTTGAAACATCTTGCTAAGATGCTGAGAGTCTTGCTGATTTGCTGAGGCTGGCCTAGAATGCGTGACTCCCGTCTTTAGCCTCCCAAGTACTGGGGTTATTTAAAAATATATATATTTTTAAATTTAAAATCTTGATTACTGTAAACCTCTAAAAAGTAGTATGGCTTTATAAGACTTTTTTTGAATTTCCTTAAGATATTAGGGAACATTTTGATAATGAAATGACCTTTTGACATTTTAATTTGGAACTTTGAGGGAATGGCAAAGAGTGAGTAGTAGAATACATGACACTGGAACCCCAAAATGTATCTATTTACTATTGAACCCTAATGTCTCACCAAAAAGGAAACAAGTACCTCACCATCCATCATACCTGTTGTCCCCTCTTCCCAAAGGCATCACAGTAGCATTCCCCACAATGTGTTCTAAGGAACAAAATTCCCGTGAGAAGTTCCTTAACGAAATGACTGGCAGTCAGATCAATAGGGGAAATGCTGCACATTAGATCCATCCTCTTGGAGATTCCTCCTACACATTAGCATAGTAACTGGAGTAGCCCAGGTTTTGTAATGCGATGTTCCCTAACCTTATACAAGAAAACACTTCCCACCCTCACTCCACCCCACCCCTAAGGATTACTAGGAGAATCTAATTTTTCAGACCTCAGATTCCAGGAAACAAACTTTGTGGAATTTTCTCACATAGAAAAAGTACAACATGAACAACCAAAACTGAACAAACTTAAAAAGTACAACATGAACATCCAAAACTGAACAAATGCAAAATAAGGGCAGTAAAGGGTTATCCCAACAACAGCACATTTTTCAGTTAGAATTCTTTCATGGTTCAGATATTTGGATGGCTTCATGTGCAAAAATTGCTCATACACATTTGAAAAGAAAACAAGTCCCAAAATGTGAAAAAATGCAAGTGGTTCTAATTGAGCTAATTTTGATTTGTTATTGGAAACTACTCAATAAGTATTAATCTATGTTAGGAATTTAATGAGTGCCTCCATGTGTGCTTTGACACACATATAAATGGGTCTTATGATCTGTGACTTTTATAGATGCAAAGGGTGACCCATAGTGTAGAGGAGCATTTTCTTACCAGGTGTCAATTTTGCTAGATCCTATTTATTTTCATCACACTTCTGACAAATTTTCACACTAGTGTGAAAACATATCACTGGCAGCACCATCTGAGCAGAATGAGCAAACAAGATTCCAACCTGTCCTAGCGCTTCATTTTACAGCAAAGTGAATTTTGACCTGAGCTTTCTCATTCTGCCCCACTCTCCTCTTCTGTGATATCAGTCAGGCTCCATACATGCAATCAGGAAGTGACATTTTGCTGCCAGCAGTGATTCTAACGAAAGAGCAAGCCAAGAGAAGACAGTCTACCTTTAAGACTATGTCTCTAAAGAAAGCCTGTCATGAAATAATCTATAAAAGGTCAGCAATTATTTTATTTAAATTTGCGTAATTGGACAATTAATCTAGCTGAAGGGAGAAAAATGCACTTATCTGAAAATTCTTAGGTAGTGCTCTAATACTCCTTTGTCTTTTAAATTTTAAATAATGTTTATCTTTTATTTTAGATCTGATGACGTTTCCAGGAATGTGCTTTCTTTTGAGGAAAAAAGCTGAATAAATCCATGTAAAATACAAAATACTGCACTATAAACTTTTGATATTGGTACCTTACTGAAACTTCTTCTCTTGGCTTTGACTCTGAAATCACTTTTAAATTTCTTCCCATGCTCCTGTGGAAAGCACAGCCTTGGACTCTGCCAGACATCACTGCCAAAGTGATTTCTACAGACAAGAGGACCAAAGCCAACTGCCCTGGGCAAGCACATGGCAAAGTCAGGGGGCAGAGCCTAAAGGGTGGCAAAAGGCAGGTTGTAATATGTATTAAAATGGAAAACACCAAAGGATACCACAGTTAGGTTATAAGTAGAAGCCACATTCAAGAAATGTAGAAGCATGTTTGTTAAGAGAATAAATCACATTTAGAACATTCTTATACAATGAAGTTAAAAATAATAAATTGTAGAAGCAAATCATATGGTAGCAAAGAGCACTTCATAGAACTGTGCAATTTTTAAAAGGCTCTTTCCTAAACAATTCAGGTACTACCTACTGGCA
Source organism: Graphiurus murinus (assembly GCA_004027655.1). Taxonomy (NCBI): domain Eukaryota; kingdom Metazoa; phylum Chordata; class Mammalia; order Rodentia; family Gliridae; genus Graphiurus; species Graphiurus murinus. The sequence continues at coordinate 66,072 of PVLC010006796.1, forward strand.
TTTGATACACTCATATAGTCAAAGGAGGCAAAATTTAGACAAATCTGAAACCTCTAAATTTAATTCATAAACTAGTTTTTATTTTACTTTGTATTAAAGAAAGTACTTTAAAATTCCACATATGCATTTTCTATATCACAGACTCTGCAACTTGGTCAGAGTATCTATTGTATCTGTTACAACAATCCTAAGAACCAGGCTCTGTTATGTCCCCCATTTTAATAATGAGGAAACTATGGCACAGGATTGTCATTTCTAAAGCATCATTTGTCTAAAAATAGAGGTAAAGATTGGAACCAAAACTGAAGTCTTTTGACACTGGAATTGTTATGTCCAAAAAGAATGCTTCTGTTTCCTTTCCACTTGGAACAATGATGCATAATACAATATGCATGTAGCATATAATTATGCATGTGCTTCTTGAGATCCCCAAAGCAACGCATGCTCCAAACTGATAACAAAGATATGTAGGAAAGTTGAGGGTGAGGGAGTGTTGGTGGGGGAGAAAAGACTTCAGTGGCATTTTCTTTGCTTGGTTCCAATCCTCCAATACTGAAGGGTTATGAATAGTTATATATTCCCTCACCCTTTTTCTTTCTCTACATTTTTTCTCTCTCTTGAGGATTGAATAGACAGGCACTGAGATGGCTAGGAAAGCTAGACAAGATTGTACTATATGGGGAAAAAAAATAGCTAATGTAGGAATACTTCAGATTTCTTTCATCAAAGCAGGCATGTTTAGAGAAATAAGGAATTCTTATTCTGTGGGGTCCTCTCGACGAAAAGGGGGCCCCTACCCGATCTCCCTGGAGCGTCTACCCCGAGAGGGGGTTCCCTGAGGAAAAGGAAGGTCGCGCCGAAATGAACACACGGCGGGGACTGAGCATCGGAGAACTCATCCGTTTATTACATGAGGGGCAAGGTGTTATATAGGGCAGAGCGAGGGGAGTGTCTTCTTGTAGGGCCAATCAGCGTAGAGGTCATCTTGATCATGCCTCTTTGGCCTAATCCAAAAGGCTGATCCTATCAATGGCTT